>JAJMHK010000022.1:0-56811 GCA_030566005.1 Yamadazyma tammaniensis
TTTTCCCAAAAAATGAATTGATTTTGGCTTTATCAATAGCTTTCAATTTCTTTCTAATATTTTGATTCAACATACCCGATACTTCATGGAGAGCAGCGACTGAGAATATTGTTGATTGTAATTCCGTATTTCTAGCAATGATGTTCTGATATCCGCCGCTTGGATTTTGATCTTGTGGTTTTGAAGAATAAACGTGACTATCCAAAAGTATTGATGCTTGACGAATATCCTTTAATATACTAGCTATCTCCGAGGAATTATTTTCTTTTTCAGCTAGAGTTAATTTCCAATTAAGTGCATTTATTAGTTGTAAGATAGCGAAAGCTTGCAAGTCTCTGGGAGGGCCATTTGTTAACGAATACAATTCGCTGAAAACTTTTTGAAAATCTATTTTTCTGTAACCTTTATTGTAATGCAACTTTTGAATAGCATTCAAGTAACATAGACGTTGCTTAAGTGAATTTTGAAAAGATTCATTACAAGATTTTAAATGGATCTCACCAAGATCCAACTTATGACCCTGTAAAAAACTGTACCATTTAGTATAGAACGAGGAGTTATACTTCAAATCGTAAGACCTTCTGTAATAAGACTCAAAATGAATCAAATTCAAATTAAAATTCTTTGAATTGATACCTTCAAACTTTCCTATAAGAGAATTAACAATTTTGGAACTAGATTCTACTCCACTTTGTTTGCTACTTGTTGAATAAAGACCAACCAATCCAATATATAAATATAATAAATTGAAAAATTGGTCTCTGCATAACCAATAAATGTTGAAGCGAAGGGGTGGAATTATTGGAAAAACACTTCCAAAATCAGTGGAAAAAGACCAACAAGGATCAAATTGTGGCCAACTAGTTTGACAAAGCTTTGCAAATTTGGATACTTCTTTTTTCATGGTAATATCAAGTTTATCGCTGTCACCAGTCATCATACCTTCAGAATATTCTAATAGCAATAACTTGGCTCTTAATTTAATGTAGACCAAATCTTTGGACGAAGTGTGTTCATCAAAGTACGGCTTTACCTCTTTAATGCATTCGTAATATTCCGCTACCCGACCGATATCGAGATAATAATGTGCTAAAGTTAAGAATATATAAATTTTGAAGGATCCATTGTTTAGTTTAAGAGACAATAATATTTTTTGATCAACAACAAATGAATCCGGGAAGTATTGCAAATTTAAAAGAACGAAAATCGCTAAGGCTGGTGGGTTTGAATTATGAAATGTCATCAAAGTTTTAAGTGTTTTAGCACACAATGATTTATCAATGTTGTATAAAATCTTTACCCGGTACAGTTGAGCAATTACCACATACTTGAATAAGTCATTTCTAAAACAAAGTTCAAGACAATCATTGATATAACTTTCGGCTGTTACATAGTTGTTGGTTTCCTCAAGATATAATTTTGAAAGTTTTATCAATACCAACGCTTTAAGACTAGGATCTAGATTACTATCAAACCTCGTTAGGGCTATTTTTAACGACTTTATAGAAAGGAAAATCAATTTTTGGTATCGAAGGGAGCCTTCAGTTGTTCTAACTTGTGAAATGCCACTTTTGGCAGTAGTGTGGTACTTATCTGATAAGCGGACCAACTCATACAACGCAACATCTTTGGTACTAAAATTATCTGCCATCTATTCCAAATATGATAAACCAACTCTGGTAAAATTTCCAGGCCTTAACCGTTAACAGAAAACTTTTTGTGTCTAATTTAGATAATAAAAGATAGGTTATATGTAACGCAAGTTTACCGCGTACCTGATTTAGCGAGAACCACAAAGAGAAGTAAAGAGGGAATATTTCAACGATAAAATACATGATCTATTCTACAAATCTCTACATCTAGCGTTTAACATTATCCAATTCGTCTTGTAATTTCTTTCTCAAAATCCTTTCATGAGATATTTCAATCTCATACTGATCTTGAATGTCACTGACAATCTTTTTGAATTCTTTTCTAAGTATACCGTTACTCATTGAACTTGTTGAAGGTCCCTTTTTGTCACTTGTATCGAATTCATTACCCAACTTGTCAATTTTAAGGTTATTCAATTGTTTCTTTAAATTAGATATTTCTTTGTCTTTGCTATTAGCGTCTTGCTCGTTAAGGTCAGCATTACTACCATTTATAGGTTGTTTTATGTTGTTTAATTCTCTTTCCAATAAAGCGTTTTTCTTCCTGTATTCTTGGATAGTTTTCATGGAATTTTCTCTTGAATATTCAAACTCTTTAATCAAATATTGATGACTGAATCGTAAATCATTCAAAGCCGTTTTATATTCATTAATGATATGCAACTGTTCATTTGGTGTACTCTTAATTGGACTGATTGATAATATTGAAGATTCATTTAATACAGAAGTATTGTTTGGATCTACAAGATTTCTTGTTGGAGTGTTGGTAGAAGTAGGTATTGTGGTCATATTAGTATTATCCATGTTGTTGTTAGAAACATTATCGTCATTTCCATTCGAAGGAGATGGCAACACACGCAATATAGTATCAATACAGCTTTGAAGCCATTGGAATTTATCTGACTTTTCGCCATCCGTTTCATTTGAAGGAGGAGGGGGTAAACTAATATTTCTTTGAACTGCAATAGAAGCAATATACCCTATGAATTTATCAAAGTTTTGACTCACATCTTGTGGACTTGATTTTAAATTACTATTAACATTGCCAACTGAGCCATTAAGTTTAATATCTTCGATATAACCCAATAACAAGCAAGATAAGTTATGATTATTTAATTTCAAAGTCAAATCACTAATTTCTTCATTTAAACTTAAAAGTTTTTGATTTAAGGAATTAGTAGTCTTCACGATTTGAAGCAAGATTTTTGGATCTACTTCTGAATCATCAATCACGTTTGAGATAAACTGTTGGGATATAGATAATTTAGATAAATAATAGTTTTTAAGCTCTTTCTTTTCTTCAATCAAGTTTTTAATATTCTTCAAGGATTTCAAAGAAAGAATAGAATTTTTTCCTAATTTGCTGTTTTCAAATGCCGAATTTTCAATTAAAATTTTCAAATTGAGATAATTTGCTTTAGTTTGCACATTTTCAGAAAAGAAATCCGAGCTTTCTGAATCATCAGAAACCGATGTTGGAGTTGAAATTAGACTAGGAATTTCTTCGATTGAAATTTCGCCTTCATCTAATTTATTTTGTAAATGCACGTTAAATGAATTTGGGTCCAATATGTTGCTCCGGTGTTTATCCAAATTGTCCAACTGGCTCATTTTGGATTTATGTTCTTCTTGAAGTTGAAACTTCAACAAATCAGGCGTGGTGTTCGATAAATTATAGCCTGTTTCATTGTGAACGGCCTGGAAGGGAGAATTCTTTAACAAGGTAGTACCATCAATCATTTTGACAAACGCTTACTAAACTCACTCAAAATAAAGCACAAATTAACAAAGAAAGGGGATACTAGTGAAATGAAAATTACAATGAATTTGATGGGGGAATATAGCAATCAGAATTTTAGCGAATGAATTCTCTATATTTGAATGTCTTTTTTCAAACAGATTTTGGGTAGGTGTTAAGTTCGATAAAAAATTCTCAATAAAAATAAATACACGCGTTTTAGCACTGAGAAAAATCTTGGACAAAATAGGTAGTGCGCTAAATTTGGCTTGATCTTAGTTTGGAATTATTAAATATTTAATTACCATATAACTATCTTGTAAACTAGATAATTCGATTCTCTAGATAATTAGGCATGAATGAATGAAACAAGTGTTTTAGATAAAATTGATGAAAAAGATGAAAAAAGTTTACGAGTAATACTGTTCAATGTTAACGGTCTTAAGACCTTATTCAATTATCATCCATGGAATTCTTTTAAACAGAACTTAGGCGGAATCTTCAGCTCCTTGTCAGGTGACATTATATGCCTACAAGAATTGAAAATCACTAGTGGAAATGTTTCATCTTTCAATTTCAGTGATATTCCTGGCTTCCGGTCTTTCATTACTTTGCCTAAGGTGAAGAAAGGTTATAGTGGAGTAGGTTTATTTGTTAGAATACCAGAAGAAGAAGAAAGTGAAGTTGTCAAACATAATCTCAATGTTGTAAAAGCAGAAGAGGGCTTGACTGGTCATTTGAAGATAAATGGTTCAAAAATTAGGGACTCAGATAATTCAATCGGTGGATATCCTGATATAGATGAAGAAATGGCTTTGGACATTGATAGTGAGGGTAGATGTATTGTGGTTGAGCTCAGTAATAATACTGTTATATTTGCGTTGTATTGTCCAGCAAACTCGATGGGCAGCGACGAAGGGGAAGCATTCAGACTTGACTTCTTAAAGATTCTTGTTGAACGATGTCAAAAATTGGTCGATCTGGGGAAAGATGTAATGATTGTGGGAGATATAAATGTAAGTCTCGATTTGATTGACCAAGCTGAAGGTATCAATGAACGTATGAAGCAAAAGTTGATCGAGTACAGTAATAATGGAGAAGTTTTTGAAGCGAAGAATTTGACTGAATGCTTTAACTTCAAATTTGAGACACAAGGAAGAACGTATATGAATAAGCATGTGGTTCCAACAATTGGTAGCTACCCTGAAATTAAATTTGAAGGCCAGTTTTTGTATGATACAACTAGGATTCATTTAAAAAGAAAAATGGCAGTTTACACTGTTTGGAATACATTGAAAAGTTCAAGACAAACAAATTATGGATCAAGAATTGATTTGATCCTTACCAATCGCTACTGGTCCAAGTTGATCTTGAAATCTAATATTTGGCCATTTTTGCAAGGATCCGATCATTGCCCTATATTTACAGATTTCCATATTGAAAAAGTAGGTGATTTTACACCAAGGAAATTAGAGTTTGAATCTAAACTGTTTTATAAACTAGTTAAGCATCAAGACATATCAACTATGTTCAAAGCAATGAAGAGAAAAGCAGATGAAAAAGAAGTAAACGAAGAACCTAATCTGAGGGTGAAATATAAGAGCAGAAAGAAAAAAGAGGATCAACAGTCAATTGGAAATTTCTTCTTTGCATCTTCTTCTGCTCCACCTTCTTCAGATTCCAAAATAGATTCCAAAATAGATGAAGGTTTACAACCTACAAACAAATCGAAAGCTTTTGACTTACAGTCTATCTATGGATCACCTCCAAAGTGTGAACATGGAATGCCATGTCAACTTAAAACAAGTCTTAATAACTCGAACACAAGAGGTAAGAAATTTTGGTGTTGTCCCAAATCTAGTATAGGACTAAATAACGAAGGACGTTGTAACTACTTTAAATGGGTTAACCCAAAATAACTTTGTATTAATAACCTAATTTTATTTATTCCAGAAATTGTATCAAATATAAATTTTCTTATATCAGAATGCTAAAAATACACTTTTTGTACATCATTTCGTTAAAACTCTATTATCCCAAGTAACATCACAATTCTATCAAATATTTATGATTTTCTAAATTCACTCAACACAGGATATATGGCTTCAAAAGCTGCATAAATCTCTTCTCTTTGTTTGGCCCCTGTAAGAACAATTTTCCCCGAAACGAAAATTAACAACACAATTTTAGGCTTAACCATTCTATAAATTAAACCTGGAAATAATTCAGGTTCATATGACGAGAAAGTACCATGGGAGAAGGCTAAACCTTCTAATCTGATTGGGAATTTAACATCACAAGATCCAACAATATTTTGAATTTTAAAATCTGTGAATTTAGCATTGAAACCTAATTTTTGAATAATTCTAGCATACTTTCTAGAAGCTAATTTAGAATCATCTTCAGATTTAGCACCAGTAACAACCATTTTACCAGAAGCAAAGATCAAAGCAGTTGTTTTTGGATCTCTTATTCTCATGATAACAGCTGCAAAACGTTTAGGATTATATTCAGCATTTCTTGCATGTAAAGCAATTGTTTTTAAATCTAATCTACAATCTAAATTGACAGTAGCAACTATATTCTGTAAAGTTGGAACAATACCCAATGCAGCATTTTCGTTATCTTCCATTTTTGGTTCAATTATACCATCAGTATTTGGTTCTTCTTTCTTAAATTGAGGATTAGAATGATCAATTCCTTGAGGGTACGATAATGAATTAGGACCTGTAAAAGCATTTGCCTTTTCAGCGGTGGTTGGTAAATTTAATGAGTCCATGATGTATTAGTCTTTATAAATAAGATTCTATTTGAGAATTTAAAACAAATTTAACGAGATAACAAACTAATGTATCCCAAAATAACACCAAAATTGTCAAAAAAATATACTTATATGTATAACTATTTAAATGTGTATATATTATATGACAATTTGCACCCTTACTCTAATGTCATACAAAATAACTTTAGTATGGGCTTTTGAGCTGGTTGTCGCAAAAATGGGAAAATCGCGCTTCTTTTATACTAATGACCAAAATCCGGGTAACCGCATCTCCATCGCAATGTAGTTAATAGTGGCCACAGCACTTATTAATGGTAATATATTCTTACTATTTATGATTTCGTTAACAAGTAATGTGCATAATCTACATGGTTGAATCCAGCGGATCAACGTTCTTTCAAAAGTTTGTTTCTTTTTTCCTTTTTTCTCATTCGTTCAACCTTCTTACGATGCATTTTTTCAGCCAATTTTGCATAACGTTCTTTTTCAGCCTTTATTTCTCTTCTTCTCTTAAGATCATTGATTCTTTGTTGCCTTGTGTCTTCTTTTTCTTGTTTTAATTCTTTTAACTTAGCTTTATAATTTTGGTCCTGGATTCTTCTTTCATTGCGGTGTTTATAATCGGTGAACTTCTTGTTGGTAACACTATTGCTTTTAATTCTGAATGCATCTTTGTCTGTCTTCCATTCCTTCCCACTTACACGGGCTCCTTTGCTCTTATCATCAGGTTTCTCCATGTTGGTTAAGAATCTTATCTCACTAAAGAAATTTTCAGCTCATCATCGTAAATGCTTGACGCACGACTCTATTATCTAAAGAGTAGTAAAGAATTTATATATGCCTATTTAGATCTTAATGTGTTTTTAATAGTGTATAAATATTTAGAGGGTTTCCTGAAACCTATGGTGTCTTTTTTCATTTTCTTTTTGGTTCATCATTCGTCATAAACGTTGGATTTTTTATCAATAACTAATTTAGCACGTCTAACCCACATTCTTGATCTAGTGAATTTACTGAATCCATCAGTAAAATCACCATGTTCCCAGTTATTATCAAAGAATTTCCACCCATCATTTTTCTGCTTGCTGAACTCTTTATCAATCGACCAAGTCTTATCTAACCATTCCCATTGGTAATCATATAAATCATTATTGAATACTGGAGGCTCAAATTTACTCAATTCTGGGGCTTCAATTAACGATTCAACAAAACAGTAATTGGATCTTTCCATTGGCATGAGGTATTTTGACCAACCTAAGCCAATCCATCTTCTTTCATTTTCTAAAATCTCGAATTTAATAGTCTGGCTCAATTTAGTAGGACTAACGATTTTTTTCTCCAACACTACAAACCCACTCAAGTTTTCTTCTACTGATTGGCTACTCTTATCGTTGATGTTAAATTCCTTGTTGACGGGGTGTAATTTAATATTTAAACCAGTTAAGTAAAAGATCACAAGTCTTACGTAGCTTGATCTCCATAACAATCTTCTTACTGAGAATGACCAAGGAGAATGATAAGTCAATATAAAGATTCCAAAGAGCCATATGAATTTTTGAGGACTAAGTAAATAATTGATAACTAGGAAATTTAAAGGAATTAATATAATGGAGACAACTAATATCTGTACAAAGTTTTTAAATCTCAAGTTTGGTTTATTGATTGGTCTCAAGATCATTTCAAATCTAATTGTTATGTTATGCAAAGTCAGCAATATTTCATCAATTGTTGGTTTTTCATCGAATTTAGTATCGTAAATAATTGAATTAGTCAACCAGATAAAGTAACCAAACACTACACTGGTCAACAAGGGAATAACAATCCAGCTTATCGACGACCAGTACATCACTATAATACTATAGGCGATTATTAGTAATAGATTCAGATAAGGATCCTCATTAGTCCAAGTAATCATTTCTAATAGATTGTCCATTAAAAGCAAGTAGGGGAATATCTTTGACAAAGCACTTGAAAGAATTGGGTTTTCTACCAAGAGCTGATTATTAGTACCAGCCTTGAGTAGCTTTGTGTCTGACGGTTGGAAGTTAGCATAGACTATCTCGTCTCCCATTTTAAGTGCAGAAAATGATGTTGATGTTTCGTCAAACTGGGGTCGCAGTCATATGAATTTATATTTGGCTGCAACTTGAACAGGCTGTAAATTTAGGGTTTGTCAGAAGAGGAGAGTAAGTGAAGTTAGAGGAATAATAGTGGACTTAGAAGATAACTATGCTTGAATATGTGTGAATATGAATGAGCTGGGTGTGAACAGGACTTATATTAGGCAAATCTGTCTTAGTAACGGTTTATGTGGAGAAAGTCCAATTATGAAATCTTCTAGAAAGATAAATATCATTAATTAAGACTTAATTTGAAACAACAGCAACTTAACTAAGCTCAATTTGTAGATAAATCCCTATATTTGTGGATGGTAGATTTATTTCTTAGATATTTTGCTGTATTTCCATAGTAAGTGTCGGTAAGTGTTTGTATCATACTTGTACAAACACATAATCGATTATAATTTACAACAGAAACAAAGTAAGCAACCTACAAGCATTACAATGATTATATAATAACTCCACATGCTCTATCTCTAACGTATTCAACATCACTGTTATCAACTCATCTCCATTATCTCACGAAATTATCTCGCTCACATAGTATGAAGCTGTTGAAAGTGGCAGTTCAAGGATGTGGTCACGGGGAATTAGACAAAATATATGCTAGTATCAAGCAAAAGGTGGACCTTCTAATCATTACCGGAGACTTTCAAGCAATTAGAAACATCACTGACTTAAAAAACATATCTGTTCCAGACAAGTATAAACGATTAGGCAATTTCTATCAATATTATTTGGGGACCAAAGTTGCTCCTATACCGACGTTATTCATAGGAGGAAACCACGAGAGTTCAAGCTATCTCCAGGAACTACAATATGGAGGATGGGTTGCCCCCAATATATACTATCTAGGAGAGTTTGGCAGTGTGTGGTTCAGAGGGTTGAAAATTGGCGGCATCAGTGGAATATATAATGCAGAATCATTTAATCCTAATATAGAAGAGAAACTACCGTATAATGCATCGCAACTCCGATCAGTTTACCATATAAAACCACGAAGTTACTTGAAAATGTTGTTGATGAACGACACACTAGAGAAATACGATATCATAGTAAGTCACGATTGGCCCCAATATATATACAACTATGGGGATATAGATATGCTTTTGAGACTCAAACCATTCTTCAAAGCAGATATGGAAACAGGAAAGTTAGGTAATCCATTAGCATCAGAGATTCTAAACCAACTCAAGCCTAAATATTGGTTTTCAAGTCATTTGCATGTTAAGTTTGAAGCCAAAGTAAAGAAAATAGAATCGCCTATGCATAACAATGCAGATGAAATTAATTTGGATATGGATATGGAAACAAGAGAAGAAACTACTAATTTTCTAGCCCTAGATAAATGTGGAAGGAATAGAAAGCATTTACAAATACTAAACATACCAGTGAATGAAAACCATATTAGTTACAAAGATCCTGGATTGTATTATGATAATCGGGGAATTGTCGTGAATAGAGTAGTTAAAGAGTTTATTAATGAATCAAAGACTTGGAAATCTACTAATACTTTGAATCCAACAGAACTTGAACCAATTCTTTCACAATTGAACCGTAAAGTCAACGAGGAGTTACAGGAACTTACAGAGTTTCATCAAGTGCCACAGAACTTTAAAGTCGTAGCTCCTGGTGGAACAATCAATGTACCTTTGAAGTATTGGCCCAATAATCAAACCATAGATTATTGTACTAAGTTCAATATTTAAGATTTTCCCCAAGTATCACAAAATGATCCCTTTTATACAAGAATTAGTCATCAACGTCGTCGTTATCAGCAGAAATGCCATACTTTTGTTTCCAAGTTGATAGACTAGCATTGTCTTTGAATCACCTTATAATTCAATGCTCATTAAAAATGAGAATGAAAAATTAACTATGATAATCGATTTTGTTGGCCATTTTCTTAAAGAACATGGGTATCACGAGACTCTAAAGAAACTAGAAGAAGAACATGGGCGTCCTATAAATACAGATATCAGCAAATTACCCACTAACGAATCTTTATCGGAAATATTGCATGATCGTATAAACTTTAAGAGCTTATCCAGGGAAGAGAGTGAGAACAGTTCGGAGTTCAAACACTGGAGGGCCCCATATCCAAGACATTTGCAGAACGCTTTCAACGTCAATGAGGTGGTAGTATCTATTGCTGAAGTAAAGGATCGAGAATGGATCTTAGTTTCAACTGCTGGTCAGAAATTGGTTGTATTTGACTTCCAAGGCAATATAATCAATGTGCTTAATCAGCCAATTGGACGTATGGTTATCAAGAAAGTAGCCACTATTGGAGATAATGTATTCTTAGCAGGAATGGATGGGAAAGTATATTATTATCGGATTGAAAACGACACTTTAGTCAAGGTAAATGACTTACAAGCACAGAGAAGATTAGTTATCGATATGAAGCCTATTAAAGTCAGTAATAAAGTGTTTTTAGTAACGATGGGGTTTGAAAAGAAAATGAACTTGATTGACGTTGAACTGTTCAAGATTGTAGATACTTTTGAAACATTAAATTACCCAAACTGCTTTGACATCATTTCCCGTAAAGAAGATGTGTTTGCTGTCATTGGATACACCGATAATACCTTGGTTGACTTTGTACAGTTGACAGGAGGTGCTGGGAGACTTTATAAGATAGCCATCAGTGATGCTGAGTTTTCCACAACCAACTTCAGTCCTAGAAGTATTCAGTTGGACAAGTTTGAATCTGATATCGAATCTGTCCACATTGCCATTGGCACGTCACATGAGCCATACATGAGAGTGATTATCGTAAAGATATGTGACTTTCAAGCCGGCGAATCCATTAAGAGAAACCAAATCGTAAAGAATATCTTGACGATGTCTCCCCAAGACAAGTACAGCACACCTAGTATTCTCTGGCGAAGCGAATCAGATGGGATCTGGGTGCTAGGAGATGACGGAAAGCTTCGAGGGATCGACCTAGTAGACGATAAAGCCATTGAAATAGAATGTCATCAAGGGAAAGTGAAATATGCTTTATCCGTTGATAATAAAACCGAGTGTCTAATAACCGTCGGTGATGATAGAAGCATTAAAATATGGCAATAAACGTATATATTTGCATAATAACTCTCAAATTAAATACACATATAAACAGCACCACATCTAAATTATTTGTACCATTTTTTGAAACAACTTTCAGCCATTTGCAGCCATTTATATAGCATCAACTAGTAGTCTGGGGAATAAGTCCGGAAAATGTCGCTTGTGGAGAAATGTCGTTTTCATATGGAATCGTATCTCCTCGGTTCATTGCGCAAAAACTATATAACTACCGGATATCCTATTGCATTATATTTGACCAATTATACTTTGTTTATAAAACTATCAGATTCCAGAATTTGTATTTTGTACTTCTAACAGTATCCTTATAGAGTTTTTAACTTTGACATTTTCACGTGCAGCCTGTGAAAGCAATTACCGTACGACTGTTGATAAACTGAGAAACCTATTGATAAACGAACTTGTTGATCAGCTTAGAACTTTTTGATAGACAATTAAAGAACTTACTGAAGCACTTAGTAAAGAATAAGAGCAGAATAAAGAACAAAATAAAATGTCCCTTACACCAATTGAAAAAGCAGCATCAGGAGCATTAGCTTCTGTTATTGCTAATACCTTAGTTTATCCCTTAGATTTATCTAAAACATTGATCCAAACTCAAGTCAAACCAAGATCCACCAGCATGTCGAGATCAGGATCCAAGTCCCAGTCCCTTAATAAGTCACTTTCTATGGATAAAAACAATAGTGAAGACAGTGTGTTTGAGCAAGGATCTGATGCTACAGGAGAATTGAAATACAAACATACAATTGATGTGCTACAACAAATCTATAAGAAGAAAGGGATTTTAGGATGGTATCATGGATTATTTTCTTCCATCTTTGGAACTGCTGCACAGAATTTCTCCTACTTCTACTGGTACACCATTGTTAAAAGAGTGTATGCCAATTTATATAAGCACATTCCTAACCACAAGCCTTCAACATTGATGGAATTATTCTTAGGAGCATTAGCAGCTGCTATATCACAGATGTTCACCATGCCAATTGGAGTTATTACCACCCAACAGCAGACCGATAAGAACCATAAGAATTTATACCAGTTAGCTAAAGAAGTCTATACACACGATGGAATCAGTGGGTTCTGGAGAGGCTTAAGAGTCTCATTAGTATTGTGTATTAATCCATCAATTACTTATGGATCATATGAACGTTTAAAGCAAATACTATTTGCTAATAAAAACCATTTAGCTCCACTTGAAAGTTTCTCATTAGGAGTTATAGCTAAATCATTAGCTACACTTGCTACACAGCCATTGATTGTATCTAAAGCAATGTTACAGAAGAAGACTGATAGAACAAATACTAATCCTGATGACGAAGAAAATATCAAATTTGATAGTTTTACTCATGCTTTAGAACATTTATGGCAAACTGAACAGTTTAGAGGGTTATATAAGGGAATTGCTCCTCAATTATTGAAGGGGGTTTTCGTGCAAGGATTGTTATTTATGTTTAAAGATCAAATAGATTTGGTTTTCTTGTCTTTGTTGAGGTTATTGAAGAGAAGTAAGAGTGTACATTAGTTTGAATTTAGATCACGAAGTGGTCTGAATTACGTTGAGTATTTTGGTATGATTAAATAGATCATGATTAATATAGATCACGAAGCAGTTTAGATCGAAGTGATCTGAATTCTATCAAGTAAGCACATTGCAGTCAGTAAATACTTTCATATTTAATTAATGCATACAGTAGATAAGTATACTTAAGTAGACCAGTGCCCGTAACAAAGAATCTTTGAACGGCCAGCGCACTACCAAATTGGTTAACACACCCCAATAAATTACCAAAATGGTAAGCACACGTCGCACAAAACGCTGTTTCGCCGCACATGAAATGCGGGCTACTGCCCTGTGACAGGGGCGTGCATTCCCAATTCTCATCATTTTCAATGAAAAATCTTTACCTCAAATTTTCAATACTTCTACTTTTGTATTACACTAAAAATGGGTAAAGGAAAACCTAGAGGATTAAACGCCGCCAGAAAGTTAAGAGTCCACCGTCGTGACAACAAATGGGCCGACAACCAATATAAAGCTAGATTATTAGGAACTGCTTTCAAATCTTCACCATTTGGTGGATCATCCCACGCCAAAGGAATTGTATTGGAAAAAATTGGTATTGAATCTAAACAACCAAACTCTGCTATTAGAAAATGTGTCAGAGTTCAATTAATCAAAAACGGTAAAAGAGTTACTGCCTTCGTTCCAAATGATGGTTGTTTAAACTTCGTAGATGAAAACGATGAAGTATTGTTAGCTGGTTTCGGTAGAAGAGGTAAAGCTAAGGGGGATATTCCAGGGGTTAGATTTAAAGTTGTTAAAGTCTCTGGTGTTTCTTTATTAGCTTTATGGAAAGAAAAGAAAGAAAAACCAAGATCTTAGATCGTCTATTGTATATTTCTACATGTTAATGCATAAAGATTAAAGAGTGTCTCTTCTTTACTTAATATATTTTATTATCTTACTGTAATCCTAGCTATGTTACTGACTTAATAGTACCTATCTGGTGCTAACAGTACCTATTTGGTGCTAACTAATGGGTAAAAGTTTACATGGCTAAGTTACGACCTTCAATAGATGGTCCACTTCTCTTAACTGTCTTCTTCTTGAAGTTCATCTTTTGATTGATTCTCTTATACCTTTCATCATTATTACCTCCAGCATATCTTCTTCTATTCAATAGCTCTGGATCGACTTTTGGTGCAATCTTATAAGCACTCGTACGTGCAGCAGGAATTGCTGCTCTGTTTCTTCTTTCTGCACTTTCTTCATACAACGATTTAGGCTCAGCTTTCTGAGTTTTTGCTGATGAAAGCTTATTAATAAACTTCCTTTTATTGTACTCTTGGAATTGAATACTTCTATCCTTATAAGAATCACTCTTATTTAAAATAGGTCTCGTCCAATCTCCAATAAGTTGATCGACTATCTTCTTCAAATTAAGCTCTGTTCTCTTACTTCTCTGGTAGAACACCAAAACTTTCCCAATTCCCGAAGCAACCAAATGATCGGTCTTGATAGGCAAGTCTACCAACGACAGAATCAATTGTTTTTGGATTTCGTAGGCTGGCATCGAGGCATCAGGTAATGGCTCAAGCCATAATCTCACAGCTTCCAATAAATTATTATCTAATATACTGATGGCCAAGTCTGCCTTAGATAAAGTATTGATGACTTCATCTAACAACTTCAATTTTTCAGTAGCAATTAATCCTTGAGAGTTCTTATCAACATCTAAATTGGCAGCTCTAATCATTTTATCTTTCAAGAAATCAATCTTATCATCTTGCATTCTTTCCAAATCATCTTCATCAGCCTTCCTACGCTTAACTGATTTAGATTTGATGGCGTTGGTCATTCTTTCTTCTAGTAATCTTCTTTTCCTGGCTGATGGATCCTCATTAGAATAATCTGGCTCTCCGTTGTCTTCGTCGTTGTAATTTATAATGGGCTGTTCTTCCGGAGGACTATCCCGTTTAGACTTTCTTATATTCTTCTTCTTAGTGGCTGGACCTTCGGATTTATGTGCTTTAAGTGAGAATACATTATCATCATCTTCATCCTCACTTTGCTGTTTGGGAACCTCTTCCTGCTGTTCTGTAGTTTCTTGTGGTTCGGTGGCTTCCTTAGGTTCAGCATTCTGCTGACTGAAGTAGTTACTGTCGTCATCGACGTTTTCGTGCTGTTCTGACATTGTATTCGATTGACCAGACAGTTCTCCGTTAACTATGAAGTTGATGATAATTTCGCGCCGACGAAGTGTATAAATCTTCCACACAAAAGAGAAAGCAGTGATTTTTAGAGGGGAAAAAAGCAACCCAGCAACTTAGGAGGTATCAATTATAGTTCTGACCACATATATTTACATATTAGAGAAATCTGCAGAGAAAAAACTTTAAAAACTGCCAAATCAAATGTCCCAATACATAGGTAATACTATTTCATTAATATCTAACAAGCAGTTAAGATACGTGGGACTCTTAGACAATATCAGTGCCGAGGATGCTACCATTGCATTGAAATCAGTCAGATCCTTTGGTACGGAGGGGAGATTGGCTCAGCTGGGACAGCCTAACTTAGAAGTTCCTCCTAGCAGAGACGTATACGATTACGTTGTGTTTAGAGGATCGGATGTCAAAGACTTGACAGTATTGGATACTCCGTTGGAACAGGTCCAGCCAGCAGCAACTCCTACACAACCCCCAGCACCACAACCACAACAAGCCGCTCAAGCTCCCGTGCAAACACAAGCTCCAGCACCTCCAGCCCAATCAGCTCCCATTAAACCTACACCTACCACCAAGGAGCCTACTAAAACTTCCAATTCTCCACCACAGCCACAACCTGCAGCCATTCCAGAGCCTCCAGCACAAACCGAACCTAAGACCGAACATAAACCAGCACCCAAGGCTCCTAAAACAGCTAAACCTTCAGAGTTCCTGGAAGATTTTGATTTTGAAAGTGCCAATGCTAAGTTTGTAAGAGACGTAGAAAACGAAAAGCCCCATACCTACAACAAGTCATCATTCTTCGATACATTATCGTCATCTAACGAAGAAAGAGGTAATATGAGATGGAAAGAAGAGAAGGAATTAAACTTTGATACTTTTGGCGAAGCTTCCGTTCACAGAGGCAGAGGCAGAGGACGTGGAAGAGGTGGAAGAGGAGGTAATAGAGGAGGAAGAGGTAGAGGCAGGGGTCGTGGTAAGCCAGAGAAAACTCCAGAATGGGCGTAAAAAAGTATGAACATCTGTTCATTTACTGTAACCAATAAATAACACAACAATACATAAACTCATGACTGCAGTAAACCAGCCTCCACCATAAAAACTCAATAAACTTGATGCTGCAATCTCCACTTCTAGCGGAAGAAACGCTGCAAAAATCACAGTTATAATCCAATTGCCAGCTGCTGCAAGCGTAAATGCTACTAAAAATGTTGTAATGACAAATTCAAAGGAAATCCCTACACAGTATGCCAAGGAAACTGTATTGGCATCTTTTAGTACCACCATTCTTGCTAGCATTACTATCATAAGTAAGTATTTAAGCAAGGGCCCATATATTTGGGGCAAAATACATAACTCCATAAGCTGACGAATCATCGAATAAACTCTGACAATCAATGCTTGACTGGCTACAATAGCTGAAAACGTCGCCAATGCAAACACTATCCAGTAAGTATAAATATTCCCTGGGATTGAACCGAAGAAAACTGTTGAATAACACTCAGGATTGACTATTAAATGTGCAGATTGTCCTAAGTAGTTCAATATCAAACACGGATATACAAATACTGCCAAAGGAAGCTGACATAATAAAGCATTATTCTTCCCCAGATCAAGGAAAGCTTCAGTTCCAGTAATAGCCAAGGCCAATGTGCTTAAACAGCCGATACCGTTGGCTGAAAGATACTGATAAGCATAATGAGGATTCAATGCTGCTATAATCTGTGGATACCTTGTTATATTAAGTGCCCCCATAACACTTAGAACAATAAGCCATACGATTTCTATTGCTGGGAAAAGGGCCCTACCAAAACCTATTTGATAAAGAATGAACGTGAAGATTAAGATAGGCAAGCTCGTTAGCGTGCAATCTTCAACGCCTGAAACATGAAGTGTCACACCAGAAATGACGCTGGAGATATTGATGGCTGGTGTTAGCACTCCATTGCATATAGCCAAAGCACATCCTACAAAACATATTGGCTTGAATAAGATATAAAGCAGCGAGGAAGACTTAAAGTCAAATACCGTTTGATGAGTTTCGATGTACACCACCACCAACGTATGCTTGATAATGACCATGATTGTGAATAAATAGAACAACACCGACATTGCTCCTATGACTTCATTTGGAGATGGAGGGGCTGTGAATAAGCAGTTGAATGTATAAATAGGAGATGTGCTGATATCACTGTATACTAATGCTAATGATCCACACAATAGACCAAAAATTGATTTCCTTTGGGGAAACACATTATCTGCTTTATATGAACCAGCAGTTTTCAATGAAGTATTTGTTTCGAATGCAGCGTCAGTTTTGAGCGAGATAACATTGTAACCTTTTAATGCCTTGTAAGTTCTATGGAGTGGAGTTGTTTCCAGCATCCCTAATTAAAAGAGCAGTATCCATGTTTATATTAGGTCCGCCATTTGTGGCAATGCTGACAGTTAATCCCTCATAAACAACAAATCCCTCATAACTTAAATTGAGGGAATTTTGGCTGCAAATTCGCAGCCAAATGACGTAACCTATCACCTGAAATTTTACGATAAATTTAGAAAACATAAACAGCTTTTACAGCCTTCTGACAGATAAATGGAGTTTACGATAAATGGCGTTTACGATAAATTTAAAAGACACTTAAAATAAATATATTAATATGCTTATGCATTTGATTGTCTCTTCTCGACAATTCTATCACTAACACCAAGGATTCGTTTATCTTTGACTTCTAAAGCAGTCTGTCTTAATTCTAAACGTCTTCCCTCATACTTTGGAGCGTTCAATCCTTCCAGTTCCAAATTATTATTCTTGATCAAGTCATGCCAGTAAGAAGTATATTCGAATTCCTTAGGTGCTCTATAATTATGGAACTCTTTGCCAGGCCCAGTAACATCTATTTCCAGTTTGTATGACTCATGCATAGCATCCCTATCTGGCAATGTAAGTCTTCCACTCAATACTCTCCCAATAACACTTGCTTGTAATTCTATCATTGGGAACGGATTAACATTTCTCCCTAAACCTAAGAAAACCAATGAGGGGTCTTCGATGTAGAATATTTGCTTGTACAATTCATCAATGAAATGCTTCTTGCATATATCTATATTCTTCAACCAAGGCAAGTCGTAAAAGTATCCAGCACATGACATTATGACATCTACATCGGTAATTCTTGTACCGTCTTTAAGTTCTACTGAACGAGTAGCTTCATCTACCAGTACGACTTCAGCAACAGTTTCAACATAAGGATTAGTTTCGTCGAATTTCCCAAAAAGAACAGCCTCATCTTTAACTGCTACATACACTTTCTTAACGTATTCAGTTAAATGCAATGAAATGTCAGAGCCGGAAGTAAAACCTCCTATGAGCACAACAGTCTTATCAGCAAAAGTCACTGGATCATCGAAATACTTAGCATGGGTCACACTACGAGGATCAGAAACTCTCCATTCATCCAAACCTGGGATTTCAGGGAAATATGGTTTATAAAAATGACCATTTGCAGCAATAATTACATCAAATCTTTTGACTGTTTCCTCATTAGTGAGGAGATTAACAGCTTTAACTTCCCATTCGTTCCCGATTTTCACAGCAGAAACCACCTTGGTATTGAATTGAAGATCATCAATATCTCCTATAGTCTTACTATACTTCAATAAATAGCCATGAACTTCAGAATGAGTTGGAAACTCTTTCTCAGTGGTGAATTCAACATCAGTGAAAGACATCAATTCAGGCAAAATATTAGCTTCTAAGTACTTATAAACAGGCGAGTAAGTATGTACTTTGGCCAGCTTGATTTCATCTTCAGAAATATATTTATGTTTCTTATCGAAGTAAGACCAAACTCCACCAAAATTAGGCTTGATCTCGTATAAACTGATTTCAAACTGAGATGGTTCTAAGTTCAACGCTTTCACCAGACTCAATCCAGCAGGACCACCACCAATGATACACACACGGGACACTGTCATAATTGAAGGGAATAATTACGGATCATTATGAGCAAGGAAGTGTGGAAAACTGTGGAGTGTGGTTTCATGGTGCGATTAGTTAGTCATTTGACTGGAGATCATTGGACTACCTTTTAGGAAATGGTGGATCTAGTAGGAACTACTGTATCAGGATAAATATTGGTACAATGGATGCATGATTGGGTATTTGTGTAAAGTTGTACAAAAAAGTGTACAGTACTCTAAGGGCAGAGCAAAGATAGAGTAAAGATAAGATACTGTAAGATACTGCAAAGAAAGATACGTCTAATAGTCTATCTAGTTATGGGCCGTCTTTCTCTCCTCTACAATTTCCTGGTTCACTTCCACAACTCTTTCAAACTTAAGTTCAAGCGATTTCCCATGTAATTCTAGCCTTTCTCCCTCGTATACTGGAGAATTCAATCCTTCCTCTAAGCCATTGTCTTTAATCTTATCCTGCCAATATGTCGTATACTCCAACTCTCTGGTTTTAAACACATGCATATTTCTATCGTGTGGTTCTTCAGACGATTCCCTCTCCATCGTGCTTTTATCAGGCAATGCAAGTCTTCCGCTTAGCACTCTGGCAATCACACTGGCCTGAAGTTCGGCCAAGGGGAACGGCTTGACGGTCGTAGGTAATCCAACAAACATAAGACTGGGGTCTTTGATGTAGAACATTTGCTGGTACAATTCATCAATGTAAGTTCCCTTGCAAATAGGGAGCTTCAAGAACGGAAGATCGTATAAATATCCAGTACAGATAATTATAGAATCAATGTCTTCAATCAAAGTCCCGTCAATAAGACGTACAGAATGCCCATCGACTTCGGTAATTTCACCAATTGTCTCAACATAAGGATTCGTCTTATCAAAGTCCGCCATTAACCTGGCTTCATCTTTAAGTGATACTAACACTTTCAGCGCATACAATGAAAGTTGCAAAGCTATATCGGACCCGCTGGAAGACCCTCCAATCACAACCACAGTCTTGTCTTTATAACTCTCTGGACCGTCGTAAAATTTCGAATGAATAGCGTGCAGTTCCTTCAAGCCAGGAATACTGGGGTAAAAAGGTTTATCGAAATGCCCGTTAGCCACAATTACAGCGTCATAGTTCTTCGTGGAACTGCCCGTGCCACTCTCAGAAGTAACTTGCCATTCCTGATCCCTTTTATCGACCGCCAAGACTTTGGTGTTGAGATATAAATTATATTCACCAATCGTCTTACTGTAATCCAATAAGTATTGAAGAATTTCATAGTGCTTAGGGAACCTATTGCCGGTCTTAAACGGTAAATTCTTATACGCCATTAACTCCTTAACAATGTTGGCTTCAAGGTCGTACATTGGAGAATAGGGGATATTATCTCGTATGATTTGTTCATCGTTCGTATACTTACTTTTACTAGGCAAATAATTCCACACTCCTCCCAATTGGGATCTGGCCTCATACAAATCAACAATGAACTTTTCCGGTTCTAACGATAAGCCTTTGACGGCACTAAGACCCCCTGGCCCACCGCCAATTATGCATATCCGTTTCATGGCTGCAAAATAAGAGTTCTGATTATGTGCGAAGTGGTGGTAATTTATAGCCGGAGCTCGCACCAGCTCCCGCTAGATTAGGACTTATCCGCACTTGATGCGAAAATAAACGCGTACTTTAGCTTCATTATGGAAGAGATAGGCGGATTCATAGAGGGTAATTCCTTCGTTCAAGCCACTAAGGATAAGCTTCTTGTTGGTAACTCGATCGGGATACTCAAAGTATTCAATATCCATAACGACGAGGAACCAAAGTCACTTGATATTGGGGAAAATCTCACGTCAATCACTCACTACGATTCGGACGTGTTAGTAACTAACACTGCAGGTGTTTTACAGCTTATTAACTTAGAAACAGAAGAACCAAAGGTCGTATACAGGTCAGAATTGCCCTTGAGAGACTGTCGTTTTGTGAATGACGGGAAACGTATCGTTGTAGGAGGAGATGATAATAAATTAATCTTCGTAACTGTTTCCAGTGATAGTCAGCCATTAGTCGTTGATTTGCCCGATCAGGTGGTTAATTTGAGCTACCATGTATCCAATGAGCTTCTCACTGTCAGCTTAAGTAACGGTGACTTACAGATTTACTCAGTTATTAACGAACAACCTAATTTAGTTGAGACTATCAGCAAAATGTTACCTATTAAAATCAACTCATCAATGGATGAAATCGACTTTGAATCTGATCATAAAAATGAATTATTAGCCACTAACGCTCAATGGAACCATTTGGGTGATAAGTTATTAGTTCCTACATTGAGCGGTATTAATGTTTTGAACAGACAGTGGGAAACTACTGAGACAATTAATGTTGAAAAATTAACTGATTTCCACATTCATCATAATTTTGTGATTTTATTAGCCGATAAACAAGTTAGAGTCTATGATTTAGCAGCTAAGAAATTTGTTAAGCTGTTTGATCTCAGCCAGCTTGGTATAAATTTGACTTTCAGCAACCATTTATTTATAGGTACGAGCAGCGGGATTGTTGGGAAGTTTGAGAATCTTCTTGCTGATTACGAAGATGATGAAGGCAGTAATACTGATGCATTACTTGGAGACTCGGATGCTGAACCTAATGGCATCAATCGTAATGGAATCGACGATTCAATCATAGACGATGACGATGATGATGAAGATGGCGTGATTGATGAAGATGCGTTCCCTTACTATAATAAAGATGTGTCTAGAGTTTTTGAAGAACAAGACCGTAAACGTCAAAAGATATCGTCGCCCGCTCCAGCTAATGGTAGTGTGATTTCTGGTAGAGATGTTATCCCATATTCTCCTGGTTCAACTCCTTTTAGAAATACCGGGGGTGTGGAAAGAAGGTACTTGGCTATGAATTCAATTGCTTACGTATGGGCAGTCAAGAGTGAATCTGTTCAGCAATCAGTGACAGTCTCTTTCTTCGACAGATCAGTCAATAAAGATTACCACTTCAATGATTATTCTAAGTTTGATTTATGCAGCATTAATAAGGTAGGAATATTATTAGGATATTCTAATTATAGCCAGAATCAAGATTTTGGATTGTTATATTATAGAAGTCATAGCAGCGAACAAGATAGTTGGGATAAGAAGATTCCATTGACTAAGGGAGAATTTATTAGTTCAGTTTCATTGACTGATACTCCAGAATTCGATGACGGTCAAACTGATAGCTATATTGCAGTAGGGACTAATTTTGGTAATTTAAGAATTTATAACCAACATGGATTATGTGTTAAATTAATCAAATTAAATCCGGTTGTAGCTATTATTTCAAGCTTTAACAATTTAATATTTGTTATCAATCAGTTGACAATCAATTTATATTCCTTTTCGATTTTGAACATCAATGAAGATTACAAGTTCATCCAGCAAGATTGTATATTACCTTTGAAGCAATCATCCAACAGCCAGAAGCCATTAATTAAAGGGATCTTCTTTAATGAGTATAACGATCCATGTTTAGTTCCTGGCAACGACGACAACTTAATCATTTTAAGTGGATGGAGAGAATCCATGAACGGGAAGTGGATACCTATTTTGGACTGTAAGTTACCTAACAAAAACTGGCGATGCTGGCCATTAGGATTGCTTGGAGATAAATTGAACTGTCTTGTATTGAAAAACAAAGATGAATATCCAGGCTTCCCCTTACCGTTACCTATTGAATTAGATCTTAAATTGCCGATCAACTATGAATCCAAAGGATCCAATGATGAAGATAAACCAGAGTCAGAAAAAGAAGAAGATTTTGAAGAGCAATTTGTCAAGTCGATTACTATGGGTAAAATCATCAACGATTCTTTAACCGATACAGATTTCCAGCAATATAACGATGAAATCACCGACAAGTTGAATTACTACACTAATCTATTCGACAAATCATTGTTGCAGCTATTTGTGAAGTCGTGTCAGCAAACAGACTTGAACAAAGCATACTCGATAGCCAAGCTAATGAAAAATGATAAGGCGTTAATAGCAGCCAGCAAGATTTGCCAGCGATTCGAGTATTCCAGCTTAGCCACTAGGATCGGGAAGTTGAGAGACCAATTGGTAGAAGATCTTTGAGCAATTGAAAAATGACTTGAAACACAATGTATATTAACATTTAAAATTGTTTTTTTATATAGTGGAAAATAATAGGCGTGATCCACAACACACCAGCCACAACACCGGCTGTTTTTAAGGTATCGTAGGCGTATTGCTCTTGTAACTTTCTTTGTTCTTCACTAGGTTGACCTCCAAACATGATGAAAATTTTCGTCGCGAATTCCCATAGTAATTTACATAGTGAAGATTTATTACTGGCTACATATAATACTATTGAATTTTTGTTATTTAAGTATTGTGACTATTTAACACAAGGCACAGGGTAGTAAGAATGACATCATACAAGCCGTTTCAATTGGACGACCTTTACGATATAAATCTCGTCAATCTCGATCCCCTTACTGAGAACTATACCCTTGATTTCTACTTTGATTATCTCATTAGATGGCCCTCATTGTTCTTCAAGTCCGTGGGTGTAAACGATGAAATCAGCGGATACATGATTGCCAAGAACGAAGGGAAATTGTCTAAATTAGAGTGGCATACGCATATTTCAGCTGTCACAGTTAATTATCAATATAGAAGAATAGGTTTGGCTTCAGATTTATGTAAGCTACTTGAAAACATCGTCAACAAAGACCCCGATAACACCCTTTTCATTGACCTTTTCGTCAGAGTTAAAAACCTTCTTGCCATACAATTGTATGAAAAGCTAGGCTACTCCATCTACAGAAGAGTCATTGGTTACTACGGTAAAGAACTCCCACAAGACAGAAACATCACCAACGACGACATCGATGGCTACGATATGCGTTTACTGTTGCCTGCTGACAAAAACAACGAAACCGTAAGAGAAAATGGACACAAAGTATTCATCCTACCACAGGAAGTTGTTTTCTAAGCAGAGAGACGTGCGCCAACCGTCGCGAAAACATGTCATTATCTTAGTAGTTGCTGTAAAAGTGAGTCAAAAACTAAGCAGGAATAAAGATGGCACTAGGGAAATGGAAACATTTAGACGATTCGTCTAATTCATCTTCTAGATCAGTCAGTAGGGCAAGGACCCCGCTACCTGAAAGTGAAGAGAATGGTCAATTAGACTATAACTTTAACAACTTGGAGGAGCTTTTAGCTACTAAGCTAGAAGCTTACGAGAATATGATTGATAATCAGGATAAAAAACAAACAACAGCTAATGAATTGAATAAAGAACGTATCGCTGCGAAAACTACTTCAATCAACGAGATTATTCATTCATTACACTTATCGAGGAACGACGTTAGTTCCACGTCAAGAGAGCTTCTTCTAGCTCAATTGTATAAATTGGTAGTGACAAAGCCTTTGGTGGTATACAACGAAGAAAATTACAACACTCCCAATTACATCGGCGACGATAAGGTCCAGGATCTTATATATCTTTTGATGAGGAATGATTTGAAGTCATCGCAAGAATTTTTGCTTTTATTTAGAAGTATTGTCAGTTTAATTGCCAGTAACATTGAAGAATTTGGTCTGTTGATTGACGGGGAATTCTTGAATTTCATCCGACAATTGATTTCGAGTCCTTCAAACAACGTTGTCACCAACGATAATAAAGCTTATTTGATCACTGGCTACGTTTCATTGTTATTGGTGCTTCATAATGGATCTACAAGTTTTGGCATTGATGAAATTGTTCATTGGCTATATGAGATTGCTGAAGGATTCTGCTTGAGTTCATTAACAAGTATTAGAGAATTCAAAGCTGGAGATCGTGAATACTCAACTTATTTCGATGATTTATCCAAACAAAGAATTGTCAATGATATTGTCAGCAAACAAAATCTGGAATCCACCGTTGGTGTAAGCGGTCTTCATGGAGTTGGATGTTTATTGACCTTATTACCTCGTAACGATTACCTTAATGAGCTTATTGAAGACCTACTACCCAAGCTTTTATCGTTGTTAGATAACGATGAAGATAACTTGGATATAAGTAAGGCATGCGGTAGAGTCATTGGGCTTTGTTATGAGATATACAACTACGACAATGATGAAGATAATGAAGACGAAGATGAATTCAATTTCAATTCGCCTTATTACGAGCAAGAACAACTCACTAGCATTTTAACAAGACTAGCAAATTTAAATACTAAAAAAGTTAAAAAGAATGAAAAGAGAGATACTCATTCTATTTTCAGAGATGTTTTAAATACGGTTGAAAATTTTGCCAAATTCGATACTAGAATGGAGATTTATAAGAAATCTCCTAGAGGTCAAGAACTCTTATCGTCGATGTTGGATTCTAATTATATTAAATTATCAAGAACTAGATCGATTCAAATCAATAGTTGGTTCTTATACCTTCGATTAGTTCATTTGAAATGGTGTTTCAGTTTTGGAGTCCACAGTCAATTAATTTCTAATGAGTCTATTAGAGATATTTTACTGGAACCACCAACAGAATTTCAATTGAAATACGGTGATGATGATCATAATGGAGACCTTTTAATCGACAGAGAGTATGGTACTGAAAAATTCGAAATGAACGACAAGAAACGTACTACTATGGTGAGAAAAGCCAGAGTAGATAAGTTACAGGAGAATATGGAGGAACTTAATTTAAAGTAAACTAAAAAAATCATAATATTCATATTTATGTACATATATATTTATAGTTAATCATAACAGTCATCAAGTTTTTTAATAATGTGATCATTATAAAGGATTTCTGGATCTTTATTTAAAAAGTCTCTTGTAGTTTTACCAAACGATACGTCATTTTCCATCAAGTAAAACAATATTTTATCAAGTTTAAATTTCCAATCTCCCCATTGAGTCATATTATACTTCTTATACCAGTTATTATAATCCATCCAAATATTTTTATCTTTATAAATACAGAATCCCAATATTTGACATATCAGAGTGAAAACGAATAAAACATGAAGGGCAAAAGGTTCTTTAGCTCTAACTAAATTCTTAAAACTTTCATCTGCAACAATAATGAACTTGAATACTGGAAGAGGACGTTCAAATTTAGCACAATTAATGAAACTATTATGCAAGATATTAATATGAAGATTAAGAATTTGCACATTTGAATCGAATATAGTTAAATCATTATGAATATCTTCATAATAATCGATTAAATCCTGATTTAATCTAGTAATCAACGGGAAATTATTGAAGTCAGATGCTGGTAAGTATATCTTTGGCGATGGGAAGATCTTAAAAGTTTTATTGAACCCTGATTCAAAGCCAAGTGCCATGGCATTACGAACAGTGGAACTTATAGTTAAAATGTCAGTGCTTAAATCAAATACATCATCAAACAGGTATAAGTATTCATCAACGTCATCGAATTTGACTAAAGGCATCAAGCCGTGGCTATGCATTGCCAAGTAAATGTATATAAAAATAGCAGAAAGGATCAATTCTTTTGCCCTTAAACTATTATTCTCATTGTTATACTGATGCTTCGAATTGTTCACCAATAATCCATTGACACTCGAAACCAAATCCATGAAATAAGATATAGTAGTAAGGTACAAGTTGTCCTTATTATCCTCCATGAAAGTCGAATTATAAGCAAAGATCTGGTTGATGTTCCCTTCTTCAACTTTACGAGGTTTAATGAACATCGACTTATAATCGAAATAATCATCAACATCCACCTTAGGCAAATGACATAAAGTCCATGAGTTCAAGCAGCAGAACGAGTACATCCCCTTACGTAAAATACTGGAATGGTAGAATAAAAAAGGTAATTCAAATTTAAGCACTTTATACATGGCAGCAGTGGGAGAACGAGGCATGAAAGCTATGCTGAAGATATCTAAGAGTTTAATCATCTTCAATTCAAACCTATTGTCTGCCACCGTTTCCGTCAAGCTTTCAAGGGTTTTATAAAGCGGTAACCTATCTTTAGCAAGGTCTACAAT
This sequence comes from Yamadazyma tammaniensis, assembly GCA_030566005.1. NCBI lineage: Eukaryota > Fungi > Ascomycota > Pichiomycetes > Serinales > Debaryomycetaceae > Yamadazyma > Yamadazyma tammaniensis. Next base: position 27,111 of record JAJMHK010000022.1, read on the forward strand.
AGTAGGTCTTGTGATAGCTGTCAGCAAAGATACTGGCTCCTGGTTCGATACGGTAACCACAGCAGTAACAGGGCCCACCATCTTCGTTTGAGGTTTCAGCTTTGGTTTGGGAGTCAAATAAACACATTCCCGTTGAGTATAATTACAGTATTCACACAGTGGTTTAGTTTCACTGCACTTGATCCGTAGTTTTTTGCAGCTGACGCATCCGTTCCTTGACCTTTTCACAGCAGCACGGACTTTTTTCACCCTCTTAGGTGGCGCTTGAGCCTCCTTATCGCTATCGCTAGGTGAAGTCCTAGCACTTGATCCACTTGCTCTTTCAAACGAATCATCAGAAGGAGGTGAAGCATCATCATTAAATGAGGCACCTCCTGGTGCTCCTTTTGGCACCTGAAGATAATCCATGTAATTTCCGTTTAACGGCGAAGGCTTACTATTTATAATAGTATCCATTTTGTTGTTTTGCCAGTGACGGGCTGATTAGTTATATATGAGGCTGAAAGTCCGATGGTTAAGCGCTTAAATAAGCAAAGGCTTATACGGATGTCGCAGATTTGGTTACTGATAAGCCATTTCTAATTATAGAATGTTAATTTATTGGAATCAATATTACCCAGTAAATTGGCTAATATTGATTCACTTGCACACAGTGGCTTACATACACTTGCATAGGCTTACAATCACACAATTCCTCAGTAATTGGCCTCAATATTACCTAAATATAGGGTAATACTTATGCGTATAAATTCATTGGGTTTGCCAATAAATTATTCTACAGTAGAAATACTTCTATCAATGTTAATACATACACACTATGGATACTTGAATATTATTGACAACACTATTGGAATATGCATAAATTCATTTCAACAATGAATTTATTGAACGACAAAATCCTTCACATCAAACTCCTTAGATGAAATACCAAAAGTACCAATAAACTCCTTAGCTTCAGTTCTCATTCTCTCAGTAGTACTTGAATCCCAACTAAGTTCATTCTTCATAATTTCAACAACTCCATCAACAGCTTCTAATGCTTGTCTAGCATTTAAGAAAGCTAATCTAGTTCTTCTAGCTAAGAAATCAATTGGAGTTCTAGCGTATTCATACTTAAGGGAATATTTTAATTCAGCAATAGTGAATGGTTCATCAAAGTTTTGATAACTTAATGAGTTACCTTGAGATTCTTGAATATCTGAAGCTTTAAAGCTTTTAGCCGACGCTAAAGTGATTGGTAATTTATTAAAGTCATTAGCACGGTATAATTCTAAAATGACTGGTGCTCTAGAACCGTAATTATGGGATAAATGTTTAGCTAATTTCAAAGGAATTCTATATTCGTGAATTAATCTGGCTGAATAGTTCTTAGAATAATCTTCACCACCAACCAAGACTAATTCATTAGTTTGACATGACTTGACAGGCTTATCAAAGTTAAATTTCTTAACAACTGTATCAATAGTTTCTTGAGCCATTTCTCTATAAGTAGTCCATTTACCACCAGAAATAGTGATCAAACCAGTTGGTGAAGTATGAACTAAATGAGATCTAACTAAACCTTGAGTTGAACCATTACCAGCTTCAGAATCAGAAACAGTAGTTGGATCTCTAGCTAAAGGTCTAATACCTGACCAAGCACTTAAGACATCATCTCTATTAACAGGGAAAACAATATATTTTTGTAATTCTTTCAAAATGTCTTGAATTTCTTCTTCAGTTGGAACAGGATTGGCTGGTACATTCTTTAATGGAGTATCAGTAGTACCGCATAATACTTTACCTTGCCAAGGTAAGAAAAACATAACTCTACCATCACTAGTTGAAGGATCTAATAATCCCATACTTTGAGGACCATAATATTCAGGTAATACAATATGAACACCTGAAGATGGTACAATCATTTTAGGAGGTTTTGGTTCTTTTGGTGGTAATCCTTGAGCATCATTATCCATATCTAAAATAGCATCAGAGAATGGACCTGTTGCATTAACTATAGCAGTTGCTTGAATATTATATTTTTGACCAGTTTCTAAATCAGTTGCAACAACACCTTCAAGTTTGTTATCACCATTTTTAACCAATTGATTAACATCAAAATAATTTAATACAGTAGCACCTTGTTGAATAGCTGTAATTGCTAAAGATGCATTCATTCTAGAATCATTAAAAGATCCATCATGATAAACACAACTTAATTTAAGATTTGAATCATCCATCATTGGTGCTAAAGCACTTGTAGTTTCTTTAGAGAAAATAGTTGAAGATCTTAAACTTTGATGACCGGCAAACCAATCATACATCTTACAACCGGCAAAGAAATAAGGCACTTGCCACCATTTATAAACAGGAATCATAATAGGTAAAATGGAAACTAAATGAGGTGCAGTTCTTAACATATTACCTCTTTCATTTAAAGCTTCAATAACCAAATCTAATTGAGCCTTTGATAATTGAAATACAGCTTTTTCAAGGTATCTTACCCCACCATGAGCCATTTTAGTTGATTTTGATGAAGTACCTGAAGCGAAATCATTTCTCTCGAGAAGACAAACGTTCAAACCACGAGATACAGCATCTAATGCAGCACCAGTACCAGTAGCACCACCACCAATAATAACTAAATCAAATTTTTTTGATTCAGGACTTTCTTTAGTATGCAGTTTAAGTTTTTCTATTAAGTCATCTCTTGTTGGAGGAGTTGGTAACTCTTTCACCAACGGACTATATACATTTGATAATCTTGGAGGATTTGGAGGTTTAACAAAATCTAAATATACAATAGTAGCTCCAACCAAACCACCCGCAACAGCTGCTGCTTTTGTGATGTTGGAAGATGCAATTTTTCTCAACATAGTCTACTGTAAATCTATAAATCAATCAAGTAGCCAGCGATTCAAAAACCGATGGAATGTGCGAAACGCGATAGTTATATAGCAAGCAGCAAGTGAGACAACATGCAAAGTGTTAATGTGCAGTGTCAATAGAATATAGTTTATGAATATGACTAACTAGTAGTGTATTGGAAAAGATATACTGTACATTAGGAATGATATACTGTACATTAGGACAACAATATTGACTGCGAATCCGAGGATTTCGCCTTCGGTGGGACGGGAAAGTGACGCCAGAGCACATGAATGGGCAGATGTCTAGCGACGCTGTCGTCGTGGGCTAGGGCGAGGAGGGTCAAATTCGCGGTGGGGCCCATCAGGGGCCGTCGGTGGGGGAGGGGTCTCCTAGTTTTAATTTTTTTTTGACGGGGGATAAAAAATAGAAGCTTTTTCTCGTTTTTTTCTTTGCCCACGCCTATCCCGGTCCCAAATCAACCGCCGGGACGCGAAATCCCGTCACATGGGCTGGGGCCATAGGACTGAGAACCACTCTAGAACCACTCCGGTACACCATCTCTGACTCCGGTACACCACTTGACTTCGGTACACCTCCTTACTCAACTTCCTTGCCGCATTTATCTCCATAGTTCTAGTTCGTTCTGTAATGGAGGAGTTTAAAGCAATTACCGAAGCAGAAGACGAAGAGAAGATCCAACAGTTACTTCAAGTCCACAACAACAACCTAAATGATGCTATAGTGACATACTTGGATTCGGGGTTTCTGTCGATAGAGGGAAGCCAGGTGTCTGACTCATACACCGACTCCTATAGCACGGCCACCAATCCGTTTTCTTCTTCGTCAGACATTCATCATACCCATCAGGATCACCTGATCCATCTGAGGAGTCTCCATCACAGCCTGCATCTGGAGAATCTTCAGCAGAGTTTTGCCTACTCCGATCCATACAGCAACATATTGAAGCTCCCGTTTGCTCCTAAGATCTCCAATAATTGGCAATTCCAAATCGGGATCCACAATTCACTTCAATCGTCACAGTTAAACATATGGGTGATCCTTTTGTTCATCCCGAAACACATTTTTAACTTGCTTTATCATATACTCAAGTACTTTTTCAAGCCATCACTAAACGCATTCCCTTCGTCCATCAATTACGAGTCAATTGACTTGGCACACAAGCCTCAATTCCCAGACACTTTCAACGTATTCACCCTGGATTATAACGACGTGTACCAGGAATCCAAAGACAACTATAAGTGGCTTCTTGTGATACTCATTAATGACAATACGGCAGATTTCGCCGATAGTCTTTTCGCTAACAAACAATTTGCAACCAATTTCACTAAGCATGGAGAGTTCAGTGACATTAATATCTTTGTAGGGAACATCGATAAGTCGCCTGAAGCATGGGAAATAGGTAAGACTTACCATACAAAGAGAGTTCCTTATGTGATGTTGGTCAATAATGTTTCTAATGATCCTAGCATTATGGCTTCCATGTCAGTTGTCTACAAGTCCAATATCAACTCGAGCTTCTTATCTGAAGAGTCCTTGGACTCCACCATTGGCAAAGTCAATAAGAATCTCATGAAAGTCATCAGCCATTACCAGCCCCAAGTCATCAGTGCTAGAACCGATAAGCAGGAGATAGAAATGAGCAGACTCATCAAAGAATCACAGGACGAAGCGTACCAGAAGTCATTGGAAATGGACAGAATCAAGAAAGAAGAGAAACAGAAACAAAAGTCAATCGAACAGTACAAAGAAGTCAAACTTAAATACTTGAACTACTTGAATAGCTCAGACTGGTTCGCCAAAGTTAATGACAATCCTAGCATCAGAGTCCAGATAAAGTTACCCGAAGAAAAAGTTGTAGTCAATTTAAACCCGGAATTGCCCTTGAAGTACGTTTACTTGTACATAGAATCCAAATTAGTCCAGCAAGAAGAAGAAATCGAACAAGAAGAAGTTGAGTTTGATCATAATTGGGAATTTGAATTTGAACTCGTTCAACCTTATCCTAAGAAAGTCCTTGACAACTTAGACGGCACTGTAGAACAAAGTTTAAAACTGGGGATGTCACTATTAGTAGAAACTTTGGCCGAGTAACTGAAATTACACAGCCTTATGTAATTTAATTTTATAGTTCAAGAAATCTTATCGTTTGCCTATTTAGTTTGCCTAATTTCTCGTCATTTTCGCGCGATCATCCTTAATTTACGCCCATTTTTTTTGTGTGTTTAAGCCTCCCCATTAACAATTGTTAGTACTGGCTAACAATCATCCATTAACAGCAATCATATTAAACTCGTCAACTTCGAGTCATTACTAAACAGGTGCACTGGTTTTGCATTTTCCTTATTAGAAAAATACCTACTCCCTTTTTAGGACAACCCCTCCCTTAGAATGTCCTCCCGTCAAAACAAGTTAGAAGCTGAAAGGTTAGCTATCATTCAGAAATCTATGAGTCGAGGCTCCAAGAGCTCCAAGAGTCCTAATCGTAGTCGATCCAATTCTAATGAAGATCAGTTGAAATGGTCTATCATCAATCACGACCCTCTGGAAAGGTTCAACAAGGATGATAAGCAACCATTAGATAACGAACCAAGTGAAGAAGAAAATATCTCTGACGACGACGATAACGAGAAGTTCCAGTACGATGATACGGGGAATATTTTACCCAACTATGCTTGTCATGATGAGAAGATTAACGAGATATCTAACATTTTAGAGAATTCTAACTTGAATGATCAGATCACTATAAAGAAATTAGAAGAATTAACTGCAAGTGAGAGAGCTTATGCTAATGCTAAGAAGGCTGGAACTCCTATTGATGAGAATTTATTAAAGAAGCTACAATCGGAAAAATCTTCATTGTTCAATAATGTTAAGGATATTGATTTATCTACAACAGAACAAGATTTCTTATCAAGGAAACAAAAATTAGAAGATTATTCCAGCTACCGTAAAAAGATTATCGATCAAGAAAATGAAAAATTTAAAGAACAACGTCAGAATAATATGTCCAATGCTCCAATTCTTGGAGGTGATAATAATGATTTTATGATTCCTTATACTTCAGCTATTGAAGATAAATTAGATAGTGAGTTTGCATCACGATTAAATGAAACTATTGTTGAAGGTGAAATCGATTCTAATAAAGCTCAATCAAGAATAATTCAAACTATTACAAGAGGTAATTTCTTTCAATTAATTGATGCTAAGATTAAACCAAAGATGTTTTTATTATGTATGGATTTTAGTCCCGAATCAATTTTCGCTCTTGAATGGTCCTTGGGTACTGTTTTAGTTGATGGTGCTGTCTTGTTTATTGTATATGTGATTGAAGAAAATGATAATAATCATCATTTAAAGGGTAACACTGCTAATGAATCCAATCGTGAACAACATCGTTTAAATATGTTAAACAAAGCTAAACAACAAGTACTTAATTTATTAAAATTAACTAAATTACAAATCCATATTGTTATTGAAATAATTCATCATCCAATTCCTCGTCATTTAATCTTAGAAATTATCGATAATTTACAACCAACTTTGGTAATAGTAGGATCTAAAGGTCAAAGTGCTATTAAAGGTGTTTTATTAGGATCTTTATCAAATTATTTAGTAACTAAACTGCTGGTACCTGTAATGGTTGTTCGTGAGAAATTAAAGAAAATCAACAGATTCAAGAATGGATCTTCAGTATTTTCTAATAATATTAAACCTTTAACGTTGTCTGAAGCTAGAGTCGATTAGCCTTATTATAATGAATAATGTATATTAAAAAAATAACTCAGTGAATGCTCTTTTACCTCTGAATAATTGTTCACATTCTGTTGCAACACATTTCTTAGGCGCATAGATTAATGGGTTATCAATGGAAATATCTTGACTTTGACCTCGTTTAACTCTAGGTCTATTACCAATATTCTTAATACATCTGCCACAATACATATGTCCACATTTAGCGAGGAAAACTCTTTTACTTAAATCTTTATCAACATCCGTTAGCTGTTTCGTACAAAACCACGGTGCTAAGCATTCATATTCTTGCGTATATGATTTGAAATTCCTAGCGTATTCAGGATTAGTCTTGAAATCAACAGGAATTCCTTCACCTAGTGTTATTCCACATAATTCACATCCAACATTACTATGAGGATCAATATTAGAAGTATATCCTCTAGCTTCTCTTTTAATTGCCTCACGTTTCTGTTTCACTACACTTCGATTGTAAAGGTTTTCGTCACGAAGTTTATTGTCAATCATTTGCTCGTTGTCCCTTTCTATTCTCTCCATAATATGATTAGAAGCTTCATCGTCACCAAATAACCAAGGAGGTGCAAATCCAAACGCCTCTAATATAGGAGGATGTTCTGGGAAATATCCAGTAGTTTCATCATAATCAGGATCATCTGAACTGCTGCTATTTATATCACGATTTAATAGTCGGGTTATAGGGATTGTCGCATTAGGAGCTAATCTTCTTCTCCTTCTATGCCTAGCACTATGGCCTTGCCGATTCACCAAGTCCAACCCTAATGATCTTTGTATAAAATTTGTCAAATATTCAGGAAAATCCCGTATAGACCTATCGGAAAACCTTTGTAGTAGACTATTTCTAAAAGTCAGATCATCTTGTAGGAGGCCGTTGGGTATTGGTGAATTATCTGCGGGAGTTCTGGACTCAGGTGCTATGTTTCTTTCCAGTACTATTTCAATATCATCATCATCTATATCATCTCTTCTCATTCGTACATTTCTAGTAGAATCATCATCGTCAATACTTAATCTTCTTCGTATGGGCACTTCTATATGTGGAGCCGCTGCACGTGGAACTTCCGCCACATGCGTTATCATTATATCATCATCATTTTCATCATTTTCATTATTAAGTGGTTCTGTTTGAGTACCATTAAAGGGACTGATGTCTGAAGTATTTACAAATAAAGGACTTGAAACGGGACGGGTGTTGGGCGAGTTGGTATGGATATGCCGCTGCGTAATCTGCGGTGTAGGCTGCAGCGGAATATGTGTGGACTCTTCTTCAGAGTCTATTTCTATTATATCTTCCTTATCACTCATAGATTAGTTACGTGAATCGCAAATAACATTCCGCAATACATGCACTTTTTCCGCTAATCTAGCGGTGGATGTGCCCACCAGATGGCGGTAATGGCCACCAAACGGCGGTAATGCGCGCCACTACAGAGAGAAATGACCTAATGCCGATGGCTTCTAATACGCCTATATTACACCTATTTCTTTAATCCACTTCTAATGTATCTACCAACAACAATACAATGATCTCTTTCATAAGGTTCTAAAGTCAATTGTTCTAAAGGTTTGATTCTTTCTTCTCTTAATTTTTGAACTTCTCTTGCGAAAACAGTTTCAGCATCAACTGTTGAGTCAATACAATTAGCCTTAATAGAAATAACTACTAAACCTTGATCTTTCAAGAATAAATGAGAATTCAATGCAATGATTCTAGCTTGATCAGGTTGGGCAACATCAGCAAATACAGCATCAACCATAGAAACCAACATTCTATATTTCTGTGGGTGACGAGCATCATCAATAATTGGGATCACATTAGGTCTCTTTTTAGCCATACCAATCAATTCTCTACCTGGTCTGTGAGAGAATTCAACGGCGTAAACAATACCTTCTGGCCCAACAACATCAGCAACGTGAGAAACTGAAGTACCGGAAGCAGCACCTAAGTATAAAACTTTCTTACCTGGAGCAATACCTAATTCATCAATACCTCCCATAATACCAGCAGCCAACTTAGATCTGAAAGGATTCCAAACACGATACTCGATTTTGGTTGGTAATTCTCCTTCAGCCTTGCTTGGTTCTTCAACGCTGATTCTTTTTTCTCCGTAGACACTTTCACCTGGAGCGATGTTCTTGGTGACTAACAAATCTTCTTTACCTCTGGCAATGAAGACACCAGCATGTCTGTGTGGTTCAATGACTACTTTGGCACCACCTCTGGCACCTCCTCTAGCACCACCTCTACCTCCTCTAGCACCTCCTCTTCCACCACCTCTGGCACCTCCTCTTCCACCTCTAGCACCACCAAATCCTCCTCTGGAGCCTCCTCTACCTCCACCGAATCCTCCTCTGGATCCTCCTCTAGCACCTCCACGTGGGCCTCCTCTTGGAGCACCTCTTCCTCTACCGCCAAAAGCCATATTCTATTATTTATTTATTAGTTTGTATGAATTTGACTGTTTAATTAACAACAATCAGGAGTAAAAACTTTTATTTTAGTGATGGGTTTGAAAAATTTTCCGTCCGGGTAAGAAGGAATTTTGTTAGGCGGATTATGTAAATGTGCGTTTCAGTTTTTTATTAGGCAACTCATTTTCAGCAAGCAGTATTAGCAGGTATTTATATCTGAAAATCAGTGGAAGGATGTCAGCATCATGTGTATATTTATATAAATACTCTGGTTGAGTTTGAAGGAAAAAGAAGGAAAATTGGTGGAGATATTGGCAAAATGAGAAATAACATTTTGAATTTCTATTTTTAAGAAAGAATATTGACACCACCATTGGGTAAAAGGCTACAAAAATTGATAACTATATACTACCTACTTCAATAAATATACTGCCCCAATTTCAAAGCATTTCACAAAGATCATATCCCACAAACTCAGATTATTCTCTTGTTCCATACAAATTTGCGATGAGACTGGTGCGGCTCAACTTTTTGCGGAGACGATAAGATATCTACATGATACGTCAAAACTTATCAACTGTCTGCTTAATGGTTGTTCTCATCAAAGCCGCAAAACTAACAATACTTTTTACCAAACCCAATTACCAAGCAGAAACTCCCTAAAAGGTTCCGTAAGCCACCGTCCCTTCAGTCACGTGGATGTATAATACCCTATCGATATTAAAACAGCAGTAACACCTTCTAAACTCCATATAGACTGTAATTTGAACCTCCTACATCCCCCCACCATTCAGTATAATCACTGATAGTGCCGCTCCAATAAGTGGAAATTCGCACTAAAGTCATACTTTACCACATTTACCACATTATGGGAAGCTTTATACTTTTATTGGTGGCAGGAACGATCATCACAGGATGCTTGAATTCACTCTTCACAAAGTACCAAGACAACCAATGTGTTAGAAATTGTAATACTGATCACCCACAGAACTTTGAACAGCCAGCACTTCAAACACTTCAAATGTTCATTGGAGAAATGGGATGCTTCTTGGTTTATTATATTGTTTATCGAACCAACTGGGTGAAAACAAACGATTACACTCCCATTGGAGATTCACAGAAAACTGACTTATCGTTTAGAGAGAGTGCTAAGTTATCAATACCTGCAGTTTGTGATTTGTTGGGGACTACGTTATTGAACATTGGGTTGATGTACATTCCAGTTTCAGTGTACCAAATGATGAGAGGATCGATCGTGTTGTTTGTTGCTTTCCTTTCGGTGGTATTTTTGAAAAGAAAAATCACAAAATTAGAGTGGATTTCATTGTTCCTCATTACTTTAGGTATTGCTATTGTAGGATTAAGTGGATCTAAAACAAGCGAAAGTAAGACTGCTAGTGAAAGTGAAGGATTAGTAGTATTGGGGATTGTATTGGTGGTTGTAGCAGAATTCTGTCAGGCATTCCAGTTTGTGATTGAAGAACATATCTTGTCTAAAAGACCAATTGCTTCATTGCAGTTGGTTTACTTTGAAGGTTTCTACGGGACTGTCGTTCTTTTAATAGCTTTGGTGGCATTAAACTTCGTAATAGGCGCTACTTCAACTCCTGAAGAGTTTATAGATTCACCATTCAATTTAAGTGAATCTTTAAGTGAAATGTTCAGTTCTAAAGCGGTGCTTATTTCATCGTTAATGATTATGATTTCTATTGCATCGTTTAATTACTTTGGTATTTCATTGACCCTCTACTTGTCTGCCACTGCAAGATCCACCATTGACTCATGTAGAACCTTATTGGTTTGGCTTTTAGCCATGCTTATGGGCTGGGAATCATTTTACTGGTTGCAAATGTTAGGATTTATCATTCTAGTATTTGGAACCTTATGTTTCAATCAAGCTTTAAAGCCGGAAGAATGGGATTGGATTCCTAAAGCTTTGAAAAGTCCTCCAAAACCTCCTGCTTTGGAAATAGAAGAACCTTTAGAGAGGAGTTAAACTATAAAATATACGATATCCTAGTAGAATCTGGCTCCGGTGCACCCATAGTTAACCGCTTTTCGTGCGCGTCTCAATTCGATGTGCGCACACTTTGCCACTAAATTCAAACTTGTAGTCTAACTTAACTAAAGCATTATGGTATGTAAAGTATAAGGCACATTGATTGCTAATTGGTCGCTAATTTGTCAATGAAATGCCCAAAATGGTCTGATACTAACAAATAGTCACTTAAAGTTGTTCCAGACAAGAACCATCAACTGAAAATCAACCCTACTTCGTTCGGTGAAACTGCATCACACGCTCCTGGATTACAGGATGTATTAAAGAATCAAGAGGGACCTGCTAACTTAGCATCAAAAATCAATAATCTTCATCCTTTAGAAGCTCGTGTGGCCAATTGGGAAGAAAATGAATTGAATACTCGTATGGAAACTTACAGAAGAATCTTTGGTGCAGGAGAACCTATTAAAAGAACCATGGAAATGCAAATTGTTGACATGGATTTCCAACCTACTGTATTAGGAGGAACTAGCAACATACATAAGGATATTTTATTGAATAAAGACACGTCGGTAGATTGGGAAGATGTATACAAGAAGGATTTAGCTAGTGGATATAATGTTAAAGACTTCCACCAAGAGATGGAAAAACAGATGGGAATATAGTCAAGAATATAGTCAAGTCATATATAAATATAAATACTTAGGAACAGAGGCACCTCAGTGTAGAAAGTAATTAGATAAACAAAGGAGGTTGTAGACACTAGACACAATTTAAGTCTAGATACATTGAAGTATTTGTAGTACAAATACTTCATGTATCAAGTTACTCTATAGCAACTATAAGCTAATGCAAGAGGAATTAAAACTACATACAGGTTTGCTTGTTCCTCATATTTACTCACTCAAGCAATTCCGTCTCTCTAAAGCAAGCGTTTTTTGCAGTGCTCTTACGCCCATTCAACTAGCTTTTATGCAACTATATAACTCCGGCCAAACTCAACAATCCCTTAGTCTAATCAAAAACTTAAAAGCTTAAGTATAAAGAATTAATTTTTTTTTTAATAAATTGAAATTATTGATAATTTGTGAAATTCACATTATATATGACGGACCGGAGTTATCTTATTGTTCTTTTTGCATATTATTTGAAAATTTTTTTATTGTATGTTATCTCCTTGCCCTATCAATTATAGGCCATATGCATAGTAACACCCTAAACGTCTTCCGAGCTCATAGTTGAAGCTTGAATGTGTAAGCTTACCTCGGCAAATACTCCCAAACTCTATTTCCCCACAGAATAAGGAGCGGACTCCTTATGCATGAGCGACGGAATATAAAACCGTGCAAATCTCCTATATTTTGCGTAACAATGGCTCTCCCTAAAAGACAAGTAGGTTACGGATACGTCGAAGATAATCCAATTATACAAAAATTTGATTTACCAGTACCAATTCCAAAGAATGGGGAGGTGTTATTGAAAATTGAAGCTGCTGGCCTTTGTCATAGTGATGTAAATATACTTAAAATTCCGAACCCTACTAGTGAGAAGTTTGTTATGGGACATGAAATAGCAGGTCAAATTGCTGCAGTAGGTGACTCGTTAACAGAGAACGATACATTTAAAGTAGGTAACAGATTTACGGTAACAATTCCTGATAGTTGTGGAATCTGTAAGAATTGTCGTAATGGTAAGGATAACAGCTGTCTTTCGGCTCACGCTTACGGAATTGATAGGGATGGTGGGTTTCAAGAGTATCTTTTGATTAGCAACTTACGTAGTTTAGTCGCCATTCCTGATGGCGTTACGTATGAGCAAGCTACCGCTGCCACAGATTCAATTTTGACACCTTTCCATGCCATCTCCAAAGTCCAACATTTATTGAAACCTACCACCAAAGTTTTAGTCATTGGGTTAGGAGGTTTAGGATTGAATGCTGTACAGATCCTTAAAAACTATGGATGTCATATAGTTACTACGGACTTGAAACATGAATTAGGCGAACATGCATTGAAGCTAGGTGCTTCGGAGTTTATTGATGATTTGAATAGATCGCTTGATCATGAGCCTGAATCCTTTGATGTCATACTTGATTTCTGTGGTTTCAGAGATACGTTCCTTTTAGCACATAAGTTTGTAGCTAACCAAGGACATATTGTTATGGTAGGTTTAGGAAATTTCAAGATGACGTTGTTCAATTATGATTTAGCTAGAAGAAACGTTACGGTACATTTCAATTTTGGTGGGACTGCTGCTCAGCAAGCTGAATGTTTGCAGTGGATTGCTTTAGGTAAGATCAAGCCTGTTATTACACCAGTAAAGTTGGAAGAGTTACCTCATTACTTGCAGGAGTTAGATAAGAGAAAAATAAAAGGAAGAATTGTTTTCAAGCCTAAACTTTAGATTGTACCAGTGAATTGTACCAATAGTGTAATGTACACAGAAACTATTATTAAATTTCTCTACGTGTAATTAGTACTGTGCAAATCAGTGCCGCTACTCTAAGTTTACTGTTACTCCATGTACGCTGTAGAATGGTTTTAGTAGTGCTCATACCACGCTATGATGGTACTAACTTTACCTCACTGTCGCAAATCCGTATCGCATAATGGCAAAGAAAGGTGAAAACTCTAAGAAAGTAGCAGGTAACGCTAGAAAAGCCGAGGCCGCCAATAAAAAACAACAAGAAGCAGCAGCTGCAGCTGAATCTGAAGAAGCTTCTAAATGGGAAGAAGGTGGTAAAAAAGGTAATAAGAAAAAGGAAGACCAACAGTTCAAGAAAGAAGAAGCAGCTAGAAAGAAAGCTGAAAGAGATGCTTTATTAAAAGCAGAAGAAGAAGCTGCACCATCTAAGCCAGCCAATAATAAACAAAGAGGAGCAGCCAAGATTGCTGCCAAAAAGACTGGTAAAATTGATGATTTCTTAGACTTCAATCTGGAAAAGCCTGAATTCAAAGCTTCAGGTATTGACAATGCATTGGAGGCATTGACGTTAGCTACTTCACAGGATGGTGGATTACAACATAAAGACTTTGATAAGCATCCAGAAAGAAGAGTCAAAGCAGCTTATGCAGCATTTGAAGAAAGAAGATTACCAGAAGTCAGAAAAGAGAATCCTGGTTTGAGATTACAACAAGTAAAGAATTTATTACATAAAGAATTCCAGAAATCGCCAGAAAATCCAATGAATCAAGATACAAATGTCGCCTTCAATGCTTCTGGAGAAGAGATCAAAGAATTGAGGAAGGAAGTTAGAGAACTGAGAGAGAAGAAGTATACTTAGTGTAATATATATCATGCCATAGAGCACAGAGCCCTATGGTGTGAATCAATTATTAGCTTTTACCTAAGTAATGTACGCAGTACATTTAAATTATTTAGGGCGTTTTCTTACATTACTTAGTACATTACTCTCTAATCTAGATAAAGATGGTACGATAGTGCGAGCTAGTAGTATTTGCGGCAGGTTTTGCGGTAAGGTTGCGGTAGTATTGATATTGCTAAGGGGCAGTACTACGATCTTGTAGTTCGCGCAGAAAGACCACGCTCATCGTAGTAGCGTGAAGTCGTGCCCCTTTTCAAGCTCATTGGTTTAAATAGCCGCAAAAATTCCCTTAATTTTTTTCAAAGAGTAGCGACACTAAACGCGACATTTTGATCGTATAGACCAAACTCATCTCTATTAACGACTAATCAATTACCTAATTGACTAAAATGTCGAGATTAGATAGATTAGTGGTTCTATTAGAGACCGGCTCAACTCCGTTTATAAGAAACACTGCGGCAGATCAATTATCTGATCTTGCAAAAGGTCATCCTGAAGAGACATTAAATTTACTTGGAAGAGTTTATCCATTTCTTAAGAGTCCAAAATGGGAGACTAGAATTGCTGCAGCTAGAGCTTTTGGTAATATAGTTAACCACTCACCTATTTGGGAACCAAATGATAGTGAAGATGTTGAAATGAAAGAACCTGAAATTAAACAAGAGCCTGAAATAAAGCGAGAAACTGAAGAATCAATTGAAGAACTTGAACGAAATAAAGAATTAGCTAAAATCAATGAAAATCTTGGAAACTTAGTTAACTTTGAATCCTGGAATTTGATTGAGATTTTAAAATCAAATAAAAAGCTTTTAGCTTCAAATATCAACGACATTAATGACCCTTTAAATCATGACGATGGTGATGACGAAATTAACCCTGGAGGAATTTCTCTTTTGAATAAGTTTAAACGACATAAAACCAATAATTCAATCAAATTAGAAGCTGAAGAAATGAAACAAGAAATCAAGAAGGAACAGAAACCTCCAGTTGTTAAACAAGAAGAATCATCTCCTAAACCAGTGGCTGTTAAAGAAGCAGCTAGTGAAAAAAATTCAGCAGCTGCAAATGCTAGATTAAAAGCTATGCAAAAAAGAAGAGCTAAAGCTAATGCTAAAGCAGGATTTAAAAATAAACAACCAATAGATTTAAGTCAAAGTTCAATATCGACCAAAATGATGGAGAATCCTGATAATCTCAATGTAAATAGTGGCCAAGTTAAAGATGAATTGAACTATGATATAACATCTCAACAAGGAGGTGAGAAATTGGTACTTGAAACCAAAGTTCCTGAACTTTCACCTATTTTAAATCAACATTCTAAAGTTGCTGGACTTGTATGGCAATTCCAAGGAGTTTTTGAACTTTTAGTTGATGATTTGTTTGATGATAAATGGGAAACTAGACATGGTGCGTGTCTTGGATTGAGAGAATTAATTAAGAAACATGGGAAATCTGCTGGTAAAATCAAGACTAATAATTTCCAAGAAAATACTCATAATAATGATCTGATCCTTGAAGATTTAGCTGTAAGACTATGTACATTATTTGCCTTGGACAGATTTGGTGATTATGTTTCTGATGCTGTTGTAGCACCAGTTAGAGAATCTGGTGCTCAAGCATTGGCTGCTTTATTGGTTCATTTAAACCAAGATACGCTATTGAAGACTTTCCAAGCATTACATAAACTAGTTCTACAAGAAGGTTATTTCCCTAAATGCTGGGAAGCAAAACATGGTGGGATGCTAGGATTGAGATACTTTGTTAGTATTCGTACTGAAATCTTATCTTCCAAGCCCGAACTTTTAAACGATATAGTATCAATGGTTTTGAATGGACTAGAAGAAAGTGATGATGATGTTCAATCGGTTTCAGCATTGACTTTAACACCAATAGTGAACGAATTCATTACTTATAAACGCGAGTTGATTCAAGTGCTATTAAAGACAATATGGGATTGTTTAATCAATTTAAGAGATGATTTATCTGCATCTATTGGATCGGTAATGGACTTATTATCGAAGTTGTCGACCCACCAAGAAGTTATAGATATAATGGAGAAACAGGCAGCCAACGATCCTTCTTCAAGCTTTGAAAACTTAGTACCAAGATTGTATCCATTTTTAAGACATTCAATTGCTAATGTTCGTAAATCAGTGCTAAGAACTATCTTAGAGTTCTTGTCTATTACTAATAGCAGTACTAAGAACTGGATAAATAACAAAACTATTCGATTGATTTTCCAGAATTTATTAGTGGAACAAAATGAAGATGTTTTGAAATTAAGTCAACAAGTATATTCCAGAATTATCAATGAAATTAATAATAATGAATCTTTGAACATTGATGATATTTTCGGTCCTAATTATTCGGCTTTGTTAGCATTGACTATGACACCTATTGGAATTGCTCGTCATAATTATCATATGAATACGAGTCTTATTATGAGGCCTTCAGGTAAAACTGTTGATGGAAGCAATGGTAATTCAAGACGATCATCTATTTCAGATTATGAAGAAGATATGAATGGTAATGGCAATGGAACTGGGAATGGAAACGGCAATGGTAATGGAAGATCCAAGAAACGTAAGAATGAACCAGTTAAATCAGATATCCCAACTGAAGATTTGAATATCAATATAGATGCTCCTATTTTCAAAGGAGATGTTTTATTATTGGGCTACGATGTTTTCATAAGAACAAGAACTGCTGCTTCACAGGCGTTTGGTGAAACCTTATCATTAATCAAGAACGAGTCTTTATTAAAGACTATATTGAATAATGTCTATAATTACTTCAAATCAAAGCATTCATCTCCTAGATTATATTCTGGTATAATCATCCAAGAGTATGCTTACCATTTGAATGCTATTAAAACTCCCATTCCTGAATTTGTTAAAGAATTATTCACTGATGAAATCATGAATGTATTGACTGAACCCGAAACATTACCTAATTACAGAGAATTAGTACCTACTTTAAAAGTATTAAGAAGTCATTGTATGCAATTATTTGACGTCTTTGTTAACACAGCAAAGATATCACCAAGTAAGATTCCTCAAATTCCTATTATAGTCCAAGGAGAAGCAGAGGCTGGTCCTAATGCGTTTGGAGTTGAGAATGCTGAAAAATTAATCAATGAAACTTTTGATAAATTGCTTAAATCTTTATCTACTACCTATAAAATGTCGGCCATTGGAGCTTTAGATGATGCTAAACATAGAATAACCCTTTCTATTGATGATTGTCGTACATCTAAAGATTCTAGAACATTTAGTATATTATCCACGTATTCTTCAATTATCTTAGAGATTGATGGAGTTCCTAAGAAACTCAATCCTATAATCAGATCTTTAATGGATAGTATCAAACACGAAGAATCACGCTTACTTCAATTAAGATCAGCTAAGGCTATTTCACATTTAATTTATCAATTATATAAATTAGAAAAGAAAAATGTCGGTGATAAAATCATTAAGAATTTATGTGGATTCTTATGTGTAGATACTTCAGAAGTTCCTGAGTTCCAACACAATTTACAATTCAGAACCAATGTTTTAAGTTTAAGGAAAGAAGAAGCCAAAACTGATCCTGTAGATATAGCTAGTCACGAGAAACAAGTTCATGATGCAAGAATTAAACGTAATGGAGCGTTATTATCATTTGATTGCTTATTAGAAACATATCAAGGAGAATTATTCCAGAAAGTTCCTAAATTAAAAGAAATCATCTTTGAACCTTTTAAATTATTAACTAAAGATGTTGAAGAACTCACTAAAGATGAATTAGAAGGTCAAAGTATTGTAGATGCTTTAGGTATTTTAAGAGCGTTATTACCTAAAATGAATGATGGATTGCATAAAGATGTATTGGATAATTTACCGTTACTTTTACCAGGATTTACTTCAGAATTAGCAATCTTCAGATATTCTACAGCTAAATGTTTTGCAACTATTGCATCCATTAGTCCAATTGAAGGATTTAAATTCTTAATTAAATCAATTTTGCCAATGTTAAGTAGTGCTGGAGATTTGAATGAAAGACAAGGTGCAATTGAAACCATCTATCATTTATCTTCCACTATGGGATCGGATATTTTACCATATGTTGTATTTTTAATTGTGCCAGTATTAGGTAGAATGAGTGATTCTGATCCTGACGTAAGAATCTTAGCTACTACTACATTTGCATCTATAATTAAGTTAGTGCCTTTGGAAGCTGGTATTCCTGATCCTCCTAATATGCCACAAGAATTATTAGAAGGCAGAGATCGTGAAAGAGATTTCATTCAGCAAATGATGGATCCAACTAAGATCAAACCTTTTGATTTGCCAGTTTCAATTAAGGCAACTTTAAGAAAGTACCAACAAGATGGTGTTAATTGGTTACATTTCTTGAATAAGTATCATTTACATGGTATTTTATGTGACGATATGGGATTAGGTAAGACTTTACAAACCATTTGTATCATGTCTTCAGATCACTATTTAAGAGATGAAAGCTTCAAGAAGACTCAACTGGCTGAATTTAGGAAATTACCTTCTTTAGTGGTTTGTCCTCCGTCAGTTACTGGTCATTGGGAGCAAGAAATTAATCAATATTCTCCGTTCTTGAAAGTCCTTGTCTATGCTGGAGGTCCAACTGTAAGATCATCTTTAAGAGATCAGCTTACTAAGGTTGATATAGTGGTTACATCCTATGATGTTTGTAGGAACGACGTTGAAATCTTATCAAATCAGAACTTCAACTATTGTGTGTTGGATGAGGGACATATTATTAAGAATTCAAATTCTAAATTGACGAAATCAGTTAAGAGAATGAAGGCTGAACATCGATTAATTTTATCAGGAACTCCTATTCAAAACAATGTATTGGAATTATGGTCATTATTTGATTATTTAATGCCAGGATTCTTAGGAACTGAAAAAGTCTTCAATGAAAAATTTGCTAAACCAATTGCTGCCAGTAGAAATAGTAAAACCTCGTCAAGAGAACAAGAATTAGGGGCCTTGGCTTTAGAATCTTTACATAAACAAGTCTTACCATTTATGTTAAGAAGATTAAAAGAAGATGTGTTATCAGATTTACCACCAAAGATCATTCAAGATTATTACTGTGAATTGAGTCCTTTACAAAAGAGATTATATAAGGATTTTGCTACAAAGCAAAAATCTACTATTGAGAAGGGAATCAGTGAAGGTATTAGGGAAGAGAGTCAGGAAAGCAAAACTCATGTTTTCCAGGCCTTACAATATATGAGGAAATTGTGTAATCATCCATCATTGGTATTGACACAAAGACATCCACAATACATTGAAATCACCACTGAATTGAATGCTAAGAAATCTAAAATCACCGACATTGAACACTCACCTAAATTGATGTCGTTAAAGAATTTATTATTGGAATGTGGTATCGGTGTTAGTGATGTAGATTACGGCTCATCCAGCAAGAAGAAGAAAGAATCTCAGTTAATTAGCAGCGAAGGAGTGATTTCAGAGCATCGTGCGTTGGTATTCTGTCAGTTGAAAGATATGTTGGATATTGTTGAAAACGATTTGCTTAAGAAGTATTTACCTTCAGTAAGCTACATGAGATTAGACGGATCAACAGATCCAAGAGATCGTCAGAAGATTGTTCGAGAATTCAACGAAGATCCTTCCATTGATTTGTTATTATTAACAACCAAAGTAGGAGGATTAGGTCTTAATTTAACTGGAGCTGATACTGTTATATTTGTTGAACATGACTGGAATCCAATGAATGATTTACAAGCTATGGACAGAGCCCATAGATTAGGGCAAAAGAAAGTCGTTAATGTCTATAGATTAATCACTTCAAACACTTTAGAAGATAAGATTATGGGATTACAGAGATTTAAAATGAATATTGCTTCCACTATAGTCAACCAACAGAATGTTGGATTAGCTTCTATGGACACCAACCAATTGCTTGACTTGTTTGACATTGAAGACAATGGTAACAAGATCGAACCCGAAGAAGAAAAGAAAGACGACGAAGTATCTAACGATATAGCAGGAGGATTAAGTGGTAAAGCTGCTGATGCCGTAGGAGAATTAGGAGATTTATGGGACGAAACCCAATATGAAGAAGAATATAACTTAGATAACTTCATCAAAACATTAAAGTAGTCTTGCTTACATTTGTAAGTAACTTATAGACAAAAATATTACATAGGAACGATATACGATAGAAACTTTATATTAGTAGTGCGCGGCTCCATCGCGATTATATAGCGAAGAGCTTGAGAATTACTTCAATCTATCATTTACTAAGAACGCAGCCAGTTAATTATCTGGCTGAACATCAAAAACTAGAAGAAACTTGTATACTCAGTGGTTTAAAGAGCATAAATGAGCGATAGAAATAACCAGCTCGAACGATTGCTGGTATTGGAAAAAGATGCGGAAGAATCTTTTAATTACCTTGTGTCAGATGAAAAGTCTGCTGTTTTCAGACAAGTAGAGAGTGTTGACAGCAAATCAACGGGGACGAAGAACTGGGTGCATTTTGTGGCGGGTGGAGTCGGTGGAATGACTGGTGCTATATTAACATGTCCACTAGATGTTGTTAAAACGAGACTTCAATCTGATGTATATCGAGATATATATAATAAGACTCCTAAATCATCAAATATCGTCATCAGATCATTCCAGCATTTCAGAGAGACCGGCAGTGTATTGCGAGGATTATATGTTAACGAAGGATTCAATGCGTTATTTAAGGGATTAGGTCCTAATTTAGTAGGTGTTATTCCTGCTAGGTCCATTAATTTCTTTACTTATGGTGCCAGTAAAGAAATGATTGCTCGTAATTTCAATAATAATGAAGAAGCTCCGTGGATTCATTTATTAGCAGGTATAAATGCTGGGTTTGTTACATCTACAGCTACAAATCCAATCTGGTTGATTAAAACAAGATTACAGCTAGACAAATCTAAAGGAAGGTACTATAAAAGTTCATGGGATTGCTTGAAGCATGTGGTGAAACACGAAGGTATAAGGAGTTTATATAAAGGGTTAACAGCCTCTTATTTGGGGAGTGTAGAATCTACATTACAGTGGGTGCTTTATGAGCAAATGAAAACATTTATTAATAAAAGAGCCACTAATAAAGGTGAAAATAAAACCACGAAAGACCAAATCTGGGAATGGTCTGCTAGATCAGGAGCTGCAGGTGCTGCTAAGTTTGTGGCTAGCTTAATAACTTATCCACATGAAGTTGTAAGAACCAGATTAAGACAAGCTCCATTAGAATCTACAGGAAAACCCAAATATACTGGATTAATCCAGACATTCAGATTGGTGATTAAAGAGGAAGGTCTTGCAAGCATGTACGGAGGATTGACCCCACATTTGCTTCGTACAGTTCCAAACTCCATCATTATGTTTGGAACCTGGGAGCTTGTAGTAAGAGTGTTGTCGTAGTTATAGAATGTAAATAGCCTGTACATATGTTGTATATATAAATGATGTACTTTGTATAACTTTGATTGTGTAGTAGCACAGTCTTGTAAGGCTGTATTATATGTCTTTCTGCTCTAAGACACTTGTGGTTGCAGCATTGACTCTCTTATAAAACTTTGGTGGAGGAGCTGGTGGTTTTTGTATACCTAGCTCCGCAATAAGAGAATCTGGTTCGTATTTAGTTTTTTGAAGAGCCTTTAATGGGACAGTATAGTTCAGAATAGTGCTTGTCACCTTGTAAGGAAGCTTTGAAGTGTCTGGAACTTTGCCTAAAGGGTTCAATTCAGGATTGTAGAACACAGATTTAGGTCCATGGTTCTTATTTGCATCAGCAGCCTCCGTCAATTCTTTCTTCTTCACGTGTTTGAGAAACTCCTCTACAGTCAGCTTATGTAGTTCGTTCTTTAGTATAAAATTCCAATCGTTTTCAAGTGACTTTATATAGTTTTGGCTTCTGTAACTGTTATCGTTCTGCTGTTTGGCTCGCTCAAGCTTCCTATAAATCGTGACAGGGTTGGCCTTAAGTAGTCGCTGTTTCGTGGAATCATATTTCTGTCTTTGCTGGATCTTCTTCTGGTGTCTGGCCTCCTGCTTATGTAGCAGTGACGATAAATTCGTACCTTTCCTGATCATATCTTCTTCAAAGCTTCGCACTAAAATTAACTAGTAATGGACTCAGTTGAAGCATTAAGAAATAGATTGAACCAAGTTCATATCTCGTTGCGTAAACTATCGGACCAGATCAACTATACGAGTCGAGATAAGACTAAAATTCCTACCTATGGACAATTTCAGAGCCAGTTTCATATTCTAATTACTCAATTACACTCCATAACAAGTATACTTGGATCCAACGAAGATTTTTTGGCCAATTCAAATGTATATCCCGTGCCGTCATTTCCTACTACACAGCAGGAAGGTCTTGTGACTACTTTGTTAAGGAAGAAACCAGTTCCGGAAGTTGAAACGTGGATTGATGAAGCTATCAAGACGGCTGACCATTTAAATATTAACAGTAAACTTGACGATGAATTCTGTCAATGGTGTTTGGCTAAAATCCAAGAATTACGCCTGGAATTCCAGTTCCTTGGATTCTTATCGACCGATGAATTGGAACATTTGGAAACCGAACAAGGAAAAGTCGATTCCCAGAAGAAAAAAGATCAGGAAAGAGAGAAACAGGATTACGAGTTCAAAATTACAGGCGGTAAAAAACCTTTGAATGCCAACAATGCGTTAAAGTTTATGTACCAAGGTGTCTTAGAAACATAACGGACCGAATACTAATTAGGACGTTTCCGTATCAATAGAACTTCACCAGAAGCAACGGAACTCTGTGCCGTTTCCGCATTAGGCAAACCTCCGAATGGTGACGATGAGTTGATTTATGATGGTGAAACAAGAACCAAAAAAGGATAAACACCACCTTGTAGTGGAGTTGTTTGTAGTAGTTGCTTACTAAAGTTTCAGATCTATTTGCATCACCAAAATAAGGGCCTCTTATAGCTACTGGATTTGTTCAAATTGCGGACATTTCCCTAGTTGGGCAAGGTCTAGTTAGTAAGAAAACTCACCACTGAAACATTATCAGAACTGTTTTGTCATCAAATATGGATATAAATAGGCAATATAAACAGCAAAGATATACAATAAGCTTAGATTATTCTTCACTCAGCTTAGATTTTATAGGAATTAATAAAAATGGTCACTTATTTCGTTACTGGAACCAACAGAGGTATTGGATTAGAAGTTGTTAGAGCCTTATTGACTGACAAAACTAACACTGTTATTGCTACTGTTAGAAGCAAATCAAGTCTTGGAGGTTTAGCCAAATTAAGTTCTAAGAACCTACATGTCATTGAACTTGAAGTTGGTGCTGACTATGAGAAAGTCAAGGCTAGCATTGATGTCATTGCTAACTTAGTTCCTAACGGTGTTGATGTTGTTCTCCACAATGCAGGAATTGGAAACTTGATGGAACAACCAGGGGTTGATTTGGATGAAATTGAAAAAAGTGTCAACATCAATTTCTATGGTGCTGTTAGGGTATATAAAGCCTTAGAGCCTTATTGGTTGAAGAAAGACAATGGTGTTACTAAGAAGTTTTATTTCCTTTCTAGTGCTTTGGCTTCTATGTCTATCCCACTTCCATTGAATCCTCTTTCTTACGGGGTTTCCAAGGTTGGAGTTAACTTTTTCGTCAATGCTTTAGCCTTCCAAACTAGGGAATCTTCTAATCAATTGTTTAAGAACTCCCATATTGTAGCTATTCATCCTGGATTAGTTGCTACTGATATGGGCAATCAGTTCCTTACACCTGGAGCTGAAGTTAGTGTTAGAGTATATACTCCTGAAGAAGCAGGTGCTAATCTTGTTGATATTATTGAACATTCCAGTCCAGAATATCATGGGCTTATGATTGGTCCTGAAAAGGAGGTCCTCCCATTTTAGGTTTTATATATTTAGTAATCAATTGAGTATTGAAATATATTATAAATTGCTCCATGCTGACTTTATCGATTCCTCTATCGGATTTAAATAGTGGTGACAGATTTGACACATTTTATTATGTCCGTGCTTAGTAGAGAAGCTTAGTAACCGGTTCTCAATTGGGAAAAAGTCCTTGCATGGGCAACAGAAAAAATCAAAATTAGTACCAAAAACGGTATTTTTCCGCTGCAGAAATGGTTCACGGTGAGAAATCAAGCATGATAAGACGCCGCACTTTCTATTAATAATACATTGGTATATAAGTAAGTTTGTAAAGCTTAAAGATGTTGGAAGTAATCAAATATGACAACTTACTTTGTAACAGGAACTAATAGGGGAATTGGATTGGAAATCGTTAGAAATTTATTAGATAATGCTGACAATACAGTTATTGCAACTGTCAGAAACAAGTCTAATATCGGTGGATTATCTGAATTGAAATCTAGCAAGTTACAGATTGTTGAACTTGATGTTGGTGATAACTACGAGAAGGTTAAAGCCCAAATCGATGCCGTTGATAAGATTGCTTCTAATGGTGTTGATGTAGTTATTCATAATGCAGCCATTGCCAATTTCAGCGATGATAAACTCACTGTTGACGTAGATAAACTTGAAGAAAATATTAATGTCAATTACTTGGGTGCTGCTAGAGTGTATCAAGCCATTGAACGTTATTGGTTGAAGAAAGATAATGGAGTTACCAAGAAGTTCGTCTTCATTGGATCTTTGTTAGGATCTTTAGGTGTAGTTATGCCAGTACGTGACTTGGCGTATGGAGCTTCAAAGGCTGCAATGAACGCTCTTGCCAAGGCGATTTCATTCTATGCTAAGAAATCTTCTAACAAGTTATTCCGTGAATCACAAGTTTATTCTATTCATCCTGGTTTAGTTTCCACTGAAATGGGAAATCGTGCACCAGTAGAAGGTATAAATCCTGACGACCTTACTATATTCACCCCAGAAGAATCAGGGAAGATGCTTGTTAAAGTGATTGAAAGTTCTAAGCCAGAATACGATGGTAATTTTATTGGGCCAGACGGTGAACCTGCACCATTCTAGTGGTTTCTAAGAATTTTATAGAAATATAAATAGATTCGGTTAGCGTATTTCTTACTTATTACGTATCCTGATACTTCACAGTGAAGCATCGAGAATAATCAAACTTACAAAAAAAGTAATGAACACATAAATGAGCCAAATAAGTCTATGATCATTAAAAATGACTACTTGAACTAACAGAGGAATCGAATGCCAATCTAAAAACCAGAAATATAAAATGCTCTTTCCAGTACACTTCGTATATTAGTAAGGCTGAAAAACAGCAATTAGGTGCTCCCAATTTGGACTATCTCCCTGCTTACATATGTGAGCGGCTCATTACAAATTTTACATTTTCGCTTTTATGCAGAAATTCACAGTGAGAAATCAAGCATAATCATTAATAATGCATTGATATTTAAATGAAGCAAACCACCACCATGAAGTTCATCATTAAAAATGACTACTTACTTTGTTAGCGGAACCAACAGAGGCCTTGGATTGGAAATGGTTAGAACTTTATTAGCCAATCCGGATAATACTGTCATTGCAACTGTTAGAAGTAAATCCAGTATCGGTGGATTATCTGATTTCAAGTCTTCTAAGTTACACATTATAGAACTTGAAGTTGGTGAAAAGTATGAAAAAGTTAAGGCTCAGATCGATGTAATCGAGAAGATTGCACCCAATGGAGTGGATGTAGTTATCCAAAATGCTGGTGTATTCCACCCTATTACTTCTGATGCTACTGTTGACATTGAAAAAATTGAAGACAACGCCAATGTCAATTACTTTGGTGCTGCAAGAGTGTACCAAGCTATTGAACCTTATTGGTTAAAGAAAGATAACGGCGTGACTAAGAAATTCATCTTCTTTGGATCAATCTTAGCACAACTTGGTATCGACTTACCTATGCGTGAATTGGCTTACGGATCTTCCAAGACTGCTGTCAATGCCCTTGCTAAAACTATTTCATTCAAGGCCAAAAACTCAACTAATCCATTGTTCCGTGATTCTATAGTTTATACTCTTCATCCTGGTATTGTTACTACCGACATGAACCCTCTGGTTCCTGATCATATAGCAGAGACTTTCCCAATTTACACTCCTGAACAATCAGGCAAGATGCTTATTAAAGTTATTGAAACCACCAAGGAAAACGGTGGTGCTGTTATTGGACCTGAAGGTGAAATTGTACCATTCTAATGTTTTTTAAGTAGAGTTAGATTTCATAGAAATATAGAATAACCTAAATTTTTTATTGCCGTAGTTTAAGGTAGACGAATTTTCTTGCTTATACAAGAATTTCCACAATAATATCCTTATTGATTATGAGAGTGTTAGAATAAGCATGGGAATTAAGGGAGTTAAGAAATTTCATGGTTATGGTATTGGATATTGATCGAGGTAGGAAATTACTAAGAAAAGTGCTCTATTAGGACATTTTCCTCGCCAAGCGCTCAATTAGGTAAACCACCTTGCCTTGAACGCGGTCATGTACCGAATCAAGGTATTCTCCGTCAAGGCTGCAAAATAAAAGCCTTCATCGAATAATATTCTTCTTACTAAGCCCATTACTAAATTCCGGGTATATAAACGAGCCGAATATCATCAAAATGCATCCAATTATCAGATATGACTACTTATTTTGTTACTGGAACCAACAGAGGAATTGGATTGGAAATTGTTAGAACTTTATTGACCAATCCGGATAATACAGTTATTGCAACCGTTAGAAGCAAATCTAAAATTGGAGGATTGGATACTGCCAAATCAACCAAGTTGCATGTTATCGAACTTGATGTCGGTGAAAAATACGAGACCGTAAAAGCTCAAGTTGATGTAATCGATAAGATTGCGCCTAACGGAGTTGATGTAATTATCCATAATGCCGGAATTGCTATCCCAGATGACCCGGAAGTCACAGTCGATATTGATATTATAGAAAAACATGCTAATATTAACTACTTTGGCTCGGCTAGAGTTTACAAGGCTCTTGAGCCATATTGGCTAAAGAAAGATAATGGGGTTACTAAGAAATTTGTTGTCCTCGGAACTTTGTTAGGATCTTTCAACGTTGACTTGCCGTTCCGTCACTTAGGATATGGAATTTCAAAGACTGCAGCACACGGACTTGTTAAAACAATTTCTTGGATTTCGAATAAATCAACTAATAAATTGTTCAAAGATTCCCAAGTTTTCGTTCTTCATCCAAGTTTAGTTACTACTGATATGAATCCGCTGGTTCCTCCTGACCTTATTGGAAAAGTTAAGATTTTTACACCAGACGAGTCGGGTAAGGCCCTTGTTGACGTAATTGACAACTCTACTCCTGAATATGACGGTTCCTTTATTGGCCCTGAAGGAGAAACTGTTCCATTCTAGTGTCTTTGAGTGAAAATAGATTTCATAGAAATATAGAATATTTCAATTCTTTGATCAAAAATGGACAAATGTCCTCTTTATACCAGAAATCCGATAATACCATTGCAAGGGAATTTAACCTATGGAGTTAATGGAGATAATAACCCAATTTAAGGCTATAGAAAACTACTTTTTAATGCCCGTAGCCCGCAGATTACTAAGAAACAGGCTCAATTTGGGAAATGTCCTTGTTTGGCGCCCAATTAGGTAAAACACCTTGTCCAAACAAGCGCGGTCCGATACTGGATGCAGGTGTACTCCTCTCAAGTTGCAAAATAAAACAGATTTCACGGTATATAACCATTTTACTAAGCCCATTACTAAATTCCGGGTATATAAACGAGCCGAAGACCATCAAAATGCATCTCTCAATCAGCTATGACTACTTATTTTGTTACTGGAACCAACAGGGGAATTGGATTGGAAATTGTTAGAACTTTATTGACTAATCCGGATAATACAGTTATTGCAACTGTCAGAAACAAGTCTAATACTGGTGGATTATCGGGAATTAAGTCATCTAAATTGCATATTATTGAACTTGAAGTCGGTGAAAAATATGAAATAGTCAAGTCTCAAATTGATGTTATTGATAAAATTGTTCCAAATGGTGTGGATGTAGTAATTCACAATGCCGGTATTGCAATCCCAGCTGATCCTAAAGTTACTCTTGATATTGAAACTGTAGAAAAACAGACTAATGTTAACTACTTTGGATCTGTGAGAGTTTACCAGGCAATTGAACCTTACTGGTTGAAGAAAGATAATGGAGTTACTAAG
Organism: Yamadazyma tammaniensis; assembly: GCA_030566005.1. Classification (NCBI taxonomy): domain Eukaryota; kingdom Fungi; phylum Ascomycota; class Pichiomycetes; order Serinales; family Debaryomycetaceae; genus Yamadazyma; species Yamadazyma tammaniensis. Next base: position 55,702 of record JAJMHK010000022.1, read on the forward strand.
AAATTCGTCTTCTTAAGTACTTTATTAGCATCTCTTAGCTCAGACTTGCCATTTAGAAGTTTAGCATATGGAACTTCCAAGACTGCAATTAATGGACTTGCTAAATCAATTTCATTCATTGCCAACCAATCAACCAACAAATTGTTCAAGGATTCTCAGGTGTTCGCTCTTCACCCAAGTTTGGTTACCACTGACATGAACCCTCTGGTCCCACCATTTCTTGTTGGAAAAGTTAGAATTTTTACACCAGAAGAAGCAGGTCAAGCACTTGTGGAGGTAATTGATAACTCCAGACCAGATTATGATGGTTCATTTATTGGTCCAGAAGGAGAAACTGTCCCATTCTAATCTGTGAATAAAAGTAGATAGAAATATAGAACAACCATTAAAATTCCTTATCTCTCTTATGCACCTGCTCCAGTGATTGATTATGAGTTGTATTATGAATTGTAGTCTAGGTCACCCTTCTTCATGAAAACTCTATGTTAAGATGGAGGTTGCATTGTTCTCCGTTGGCTGCACAAAAAGTTTTCCATGCAGATGAATCTCAAGTTTCTCCAGCACTTATTGGGAAAACCAATATCTATTGATAGGGGTGGCAAGGCAGTTATTAGGGGATTAAAAGCTCCAAAATATAATATTGTAGTGCTTTAATGTGCCTGAAGGAAATTGCTACACTTCGTAATTTAAACCCCTATGAATTCTTCAATTCTTTCACTCTGTTAGAATCCATCTTACCACAGAACAGTGAACTGAACTGATGCTTCAGAAAGTCCTGCTGCCTTTGGATGTGGGATATGATGTATTCTTTTAGATTTCTGTAGGATGACTCTGTTGGGGACGTCATTGCTAAAAGTGTGGGAATAATCTTTTTCCCCATCACCTTTTTTGTCCTTTCATCCCTCTTCTTTCAGAGCATATAGGACCCTATTTCTTTCAGGGACTTACACCTATACACCTATACACCTATACACCTATACACCTATACACCTATACACCTATAAACCTACACACTCTATACACCTATACACCTATACACCTATAAACCTACACACCTATACACCTACACACCTATACACCTACACACCTATACACCTACACACCTATACA
>JAJMHK010000023.1:0-48175 GCA_030566005.1 Yamadazyma tammaniensis
GGGGGTCTAACCAGCCAAGCCATAAACCCACTTAGCCAACAATGTCAGATTGTCCATGGCACTATTCCGCCAATCTATAACATACGAGAAAGATTGTTATTACTTTTTCAGGAAAATTCACTCTTTCTGCACTAGCTCGCCAATTAATTTAGCAATCATAAAATAATTCATGGCTGAAATCATTAAGGCGTACATAAAATTATCCAATTATACTTCTACACATTAATAATATTTATAAAACTAAATAATGCTTATTTCAGGAATTATGATTAGCGTGTCGTTTAATTTCAGTCATTATTATTTTCAACGACAATTTCAATGTAGTATATTATACGGATTTAATAATTACTACTCCTGATTCTTTATTGATTCATTTTGTTAATGCACCCTTTAACAATAGTCCCCACGGAAACGGTCAACTCGTTTCAGTATGATTTACTGTTTCAGATTGCACCAAAGGACGGCACAATTTTATGCATCAATATAAGGCACCAGGCGCATCATGCACAAGATACCAAATGCGTCATCATAAATTTTCAAAAATAAATAAACACCATTTTTTTTTTGCTCAACCGCATTGTCTTTAACAACTCCGTGCTGGAGGTTTCATAAATTAACAGAGGGTTTTAAACCATTGTAGATATGTATAGCAATTCTAGATCTGGGTATGAACACCTCCCAAAACGTAGAACCTAGAAACAGATCTTGCATATCCTTATTTGGTATCTTATAGCCATCCACAATAGGAAGTCCATATTTCTGTAAGGCTCCCGTAAACGAAACAAAAACGAAAAAAACGGAAAAAGGAGGCGCATCTGGACCAGTACACCCACTCTAACCGCAAAGTAGCAATCTATAGTATTGCGGCATCTTGGAGCCGACGGATAAGAGTCGTGCAGCAGCAACGCAAGGTCGTGCAGCCAACATAGGTCGTGCAGGTCCGTAACGGTAAGAGCCATCATAAAAAATTTTTCAATCAAACTATGAAATTTAAACGATTAAAGAGCTCATATCCATTCACTAAACGGAAATAGTTTTTGGATATCCGTAGGAATATGCTGGAGAACCCCGTAGTATACTAACTTTGCATTAAACTTGAATTAGTATAATAATTCGTTCCCCTCTGGATTTATTATCTTGCGTATCCTGCCAGAGAAGAGAATGGCGGAAAATAATGAGAAATTTTTTCAGCAAGATTTCCAAAAAATATCATTCCAGTTACAATTTAGTAACGGGGAGAACCCCTTTTGGTCCCTATTATAATATTCACACGAGTAGTATCCGCTTATGTGGGTATATGCACGAGCGTTTAAATGGTGTAAACACGTCCGTTATTTTTTTTAAAATTTTTTTTTTAGTGTCCGTAGTCGAGAGGTGTTGTCCCAAAAAGGAAAATGTTTCCTAAAAAGGAAGGACTCACAGCACCAATCCTGCAAATAACATCAAAATCGGTGTTTACAACTGAAAAGTTTGCCATTCATTGGACACGACAATAAACGGCATTTTAACCGAAACAAAAGACCCCTTTCCCAGATTCTTAGCTATTCTCCTTTTCAGCCAATGCCTAGCCAACCGTTTTTTCAGCCAATTAATATAGTGGTATTACAAGATCGGCGGTCAAAGTGTTGAGGTAATTGGAGATCCAGAAGAGGGGAATTCCTTAACAACTAATTGGTTGTCGTACCATAATTATTAAATTATTTTTTAACGATACTTGTACGAAACAATGTTTATTCAATAATAAGGTGACGTAGGTTACAATGGTAACTTGTCTGGCTCCCCCTCCAGGGTCTGAATTTCATGTGGAAATGGATCGCCAGATCGATTTCACGGAATTTTTCTTGAACGCGCACACGCCTACCATACATAGGAAAAGAAAAAAAAAACCGTTGAAACTAAAACTCTATACGTAAATTCATAATATACACTAAATACTCTTACTCAGTTTGTTCTTAAAACTTAAACTCTTCCTCTTTTTCCCATTGGTATGTGTCTTATAATGTTGCATACAATTATCTTGTCTTGCAAATCTGGCTTCACAACTTGGCCAAGGACAAACATGTTTCCTTTCACCAGTATGAATTCTATTATGTCTTGCTAAATGACCGGAAGTTGTAAAACTTCGGGAACATACTTTGCATACATGTTTTCGTCTATTTACACCAAGATCATCAGATTTTATAGTGCTTGGTGGTGGTGTAGGTAATAAAGCTTTTGGACTTACAGGATAACTTATTGGTGGATAATATGCTGGATATATTGGAGATGTGCTTGAAGGTCTATTTAATGGGAATTCATTAGGTAAAGGTATGCTTGTTACCAATTCATTAAATGATGGTAGTCTTGTATTAGTTGATTGATATTGAGGTTGTGGATATTTAATATTTGTATATACTGGTTTAGAAAACATCATCATAGTTGGAAAAACTTGGGGAATGCATTATATTTATAATCGTCGCCTAAGATTTGCAGTGAATTTTTTCATGGATCCCTTTTAAAAAAAAAAAAAAATATCCAAACAAATCATGCAGGTAATTTAACGACGAAAGGGTTAGCTCGCAGGGTTACCTAACCAGCAAGGCAATTTACCGGTTGTTATCCCTGGTCCCCACTAGCCCACCCACACACACCAAAAAAAAAATACCTCGCGACTCTAGCGACACCGGCATCGGGATGTCGCCGTGTTGCCTCCTATTACTTAGGTTAACAACTGCAACATTTATTAATGTAACCCCCTCTAAATTAGCCGTACGCAATCATACATAACTAACCATAGTGTTCCAGATCCATTATTGATGTATGTAGGTTGATCCCTATGATCATAACTATCCAGAAACAGTAGCATTCCGCCATTTGTTGATACAGATCTCGCCTAGCATTAGAGTTTTAGCTCCGCATCTGAATATGGTAATCTGTAAAAATAAAAACTCTCATTACGGTACACGGTATCACGATAGTATACAATAGCTCCTTAAACTATCAATAATAAACCTCCTATTCTATTTCTATTGTATTTGTATTATATTTTATCTGTTTAAGTATGTATTTAACTGTATCGGGAATCTTTTACAAACTTCCTATTTTGCTACGCTGTAGGCAGGCCCGGTTATGAACTTAACCAGCCGTTATATCATGTAGCGTCGCATGGTTATCATCACTTATCACCTTCGGCGGTAACCTCCGACACCCACTTTAAGTTCTCCCACTTTTCACACCCACTCTACCTAATCATTGCCCCATATAAACCTTAATCATGGTGCCAAGAGTCTTACGGGGGACGCGAGTGCCGACGTTAACTCAAACTTTAACTTTGACTTTTATGTAGTATAAGCTTTTATACGTATTCTCAATTATAAACTTTGGTGAAGGTTCACAACCTAACCTTAAACCCTTCATGAGTTTTTTTCAAATAAACAAAAATGTTTTGAATTCATGTTAAGGTTAAAGTTATTTTATTTAATAAAAAGGGTCTGGAACATGAGTAAATCATTTATTGGATCGACTGTCTCCTTCCAACCTTAAAAATTAAATGTAGTACGACTTTAATGGATGACTTGAACTGTGACTTAAAATGTAACTTCTCAAAGTTGTCCACCCACTTAACCTGTAGATGTATAGATTAACTAGTAAATATTGGAAATAATGGTAACATAGTGCGCTAAATTGGCATAGCCCTTTGTTTATTTCGTGGTTTAAAGTATTGTGATTTCCCCCTTCGTTGACTTTGGCTTCGTTGACTTTGGCTCCTTTGATTTTGGCTCCTTTGACTTCGTTGATTTTGACTCCGCTGATTTTGACCTTTTTTACCATTTTTTTTAAATCGTTCGTTATGTAATTCAACAAGTTTTGTTTTAAAATAAATGAAATAACTTAATTGGTCTGAATTATTAGTAAATCTTTTAAAATCAGCTTTTGTTATTGGTAATAAAATTGATATTTGTTTTAATGATTCATCACTTAATATACTATTAGCATCTTGAAAGTTTAATTCGTTCTTCTTTTGATTTCTTATCAAATTAAGCTCTCGGTAACTTTTCTCTACATGCTGTTCATTTGATTTATTAATCAATGATGAATAATTATTTGGTGGTAATCTAATAGGTTGATTAGTTTTGGCACTAACAAATCCAACAGGGTTCTCTATCGGACTTCTGCCGGGAACCCTGTCAACCGGACGGGATGGCTTATTATTATTTGAAGTACCGAATTTAATAAGGATTTTCTGACCCCCTTGTAAGATTTTATTAGCATTCTTTCCTAATTTAACATAATTTGATGCAAATCCACTTTTAATAATTGAATATTCAATAAGACATTCTTCACTAATTAAATGAAAGAAGATTCGCTCCAATTCCAATTTATCTAGTTTCTTACCAACCCCGTGGTATTTCAATCTATTATGACCATTACTATTGATTTTAGCATAATTTAATCCTTTAAAAATATCTTGACAATAAAGTAATGTCACCTTATGTGATTCAATTTCCCCAACTAATTTTAAAATTTGTTGACAAATTTCAGTAACATCCTTTTCAATCAACTGGGAATTCCCTATATTATTCTTACAATTATCACATCCTTTATTACATGCTTTTGGATTAAAACTTTCATTGAAATATTGAAGAACTTGTTTACGTCTACAATCATTAATATTTTCACAATATTGAATAACTTGTCTCAATTTCATTAGATGATTTTCCTTAGTAACTTCATTCAATTCCAGATCTTTTTGAATCATCATTTGTAAATTACGGGCATCTTTATATGAATAAAACATTATACATTCCAGTTTTAATCCATCTCTACCAGCTCTACCAGTTTCTTGATAATATCCTTCTAAATTTCTTGGGATAAATGAATGAATTACAAACCTTACATTAGGCTTATCAATCCCCATTCCAAAGGCTATAGTGGCACAAATGATCTTAATTTTTTCAGTTTGCCAATCTTCTTGAATTTGAAATCTTTCAGTCGTCGACATCCCTGCATGATAGAACGATGTATTCAATCCAAATTGATTTAATTTTAAACTTATTTGTTCACATGATTGTTTGGAATGACAATAAATTATCCCTGTTTGATTACTGTATTTGCTGACGATAAAATTTCTGATTTCTTCAAGATAATTTGTTGATTTCCATTTGATTTCATAAAATAAATTTATACGATTGAAACTTTGTTTTAAAATCATTGGATTATTCATATTAAGATTATGAATAATATCTAATTTAACTTTATCATTAGCTGTTGCCGTTAATGCCATTATAGGTATATCAGGATAATGGTTTTTAAAGAAATTCATCCCTTTATAATCAGGTCTAAAATCATGGCCCCAACTAGATATACAATGAGCTTCATCAACAATTACTTTATTCAATAAATTCCTATCGTATAAGGATTTTATTATCCTTTGAATATTAGTCGAAGAATTAATCATTTCTGGTGATAAGTAAATCAAATCTAATTGACCCATTCTAAATAAATCTAACATTTGACGTCTTTCGTCTGCATTATTCTTTGAACTTATCATCCCTGCTTGAATATTCTTCTCTTTTAAATGATTAATTTGATCTTGCATCAACGAAATCAATGGTGAAATAACTATAGTAATCCCTTGATTTTTCTGACCACATCGTACTAATGACGGTAATTGATAACATAAAGATTTACCACCACCAGTTGGCATTAATACAAATACATCTCTGCCTTTCAAAAAGTTTATTATAGCTTCAAACTGATTTGATCTGAAATTTTGAAGTTTAAATACGGTATTTAATTTAAGATAAATCTCTTTAATTAATGATTCTGATCCTGGATAATTTCTTGAATGTTCTCGTATAATATCTTTGGAAGTTGTAATGCCTAAATCATTAAATTCATCTTCATCTTCTGATCCACTATATATTTCAAAGTCATCTTCATCCAAAACAGCCACATTTGAATCATTTTTAGCATCTGGATCAGGTTTAATGAAAGTATCAATGAAAGTTGAAGGATCAATTAAATCATCATCATCAAAATCTCCATCACTAATTTCAATTATTTCATTATTGACTTCTCTTTCGTCATTTAATTGTGTATTTATATCAAAATCATCATAATCAATCCCATATTTTTGAGCTACATCTTGACTTAATTTAATATTAGCTAATTCATCTTTATCAACCGTTAAATCATTATAATCTTGTGAATCATCACTATTAATTATATCAGCTGAATAAATATCAGCTGAATCTTGAATTGATTCTATTTCACTTAATTGATTATGGAATGTATAATCGGCTTCACTCACTTCATCTGGTGCAATAAATCCACTAAGATCTGTATCGTCATCGTCTCTCTCCTGGGTCGGTGTACGTAATCCATCCATTTCTGCTTCACCAAATTCATCTTCCAACTCCTGAGACACTGGATTCCTTACAGTAGACACTGGGTTCCTTATAGTTCTTTCAAAATGCTGTTCGGGAATATCAATTTCAGATGATAGTTCTATTACAGGCTCTGTTGAATTGACTCCTGTAACTCCTGTAACTCCCGTATTGACTCGTGTATTAACTCCTGAACTCACTCCTGAAGTCACTTGAGTGATTTCTATGTCTGAATCTTCATTATCCAATGCAGTAGCATCATCTATTGTGGGAGCATCATCCATTGGTGTGTCCATTACTGCATCCATCACAGGTGAATCTACCGTCGGACTATCATTTGTTGAAGTCCTAACAGGTTCATTATCAAACTCATCAAATGGATCAACATCAGGTTCAACTAATTGCTTATAAGAATCCGATCTAATTGTTTGGTTGATTTGCGTCACCGGTTCTTCAAAAGATTCATTTACTTGTGATAAATCTAACGGTAAAATCCGTTTTAGTCTATTTAGATTATCTTCAATTGAATTGAATTTAACATTAAATTCATTGGAGATAAATTTATTCTTATCATCTAAAGAAATTGATGATGATTCAAATACGAGGTATCTTTGTGTTAATAAATTACATTTCATTTCCAAGGCTTTTATCATTTTCTTGTACATGATTTCATTAGAAGTTGGATCAATTTTAGGCCGTTTTAATAGTGAATTGTCAGCATTATCAGTTTCATGTAAACGTCTTCGTACAGAAACTGGTGCAGGGACCGATGCAGATGCTATTTTTGATGCAGTTAATGGGACTGATGATGGAATATGACTATTTGCAGCCGAAAGCGGCATTGTAGTGCTTCTATTTGCCACTGTATTGTTCGATATGGGCGCCATAGGTGCCGCCATATTATTCCTCTGTCTCTCTTCTGTTATCAGGCTATTTACCGCCAAACTCTCTGAAACTCTAGTACCAAATGAAGCAGTACTAGCACCAATTGGTGATGAACTAACACTATTATGAGACTTATTTATAAGTTGTAAGAAAGCTTGGTTTCGATTTGACCCATCCACCAATAAGTCTATTAGACTATGATTAACGACATGTGGCTTATTTCTAGTCACCCATCGTTGTTGAGTCTCTAGATTATTTATCATGACGATGTATCACTATTACACTAACGCGTTATGTGTTAGCGCGATGAGGAATGTATGGGTGTACTGGACTATAATTAACAGCGTACTTTTTACGTGGGTGTACCGGTGGTGATATCAAATATTGCAGGATAAAAATACGACAAAAAAGAAGATTCTTAAATTCATAATTGTCAGACTACAGATACAATGAAACTATTACCGATATTGAAGTTCCTACATAAGCCTAAACTTGCCATTTAATCTTATATAAGAATAGATCAATCGGACACTAAATTAAGGGCAGAGAAAAGCCTACAATCACTTTAACTATATATACACTGATAAATTGAGTTGATAAAGGGTTTTCTCTATGAGTTTCCCTCAAAATAAAATCTCCATAGTTAAGGACACATAGTTAAGGACACATAGTTAAGGACTCACATAGTAAAGGGTTTGAGCGGCGGACCGAGGGGAACTGATACTAGTGGTGTACCGAAGTCAATTAGGGGTTAACAAAAATCATAAGTAAAGTCCCCCTATAATTAATAACTGGTACCAAGACTAGAACTAATTCCCCCACCAAGTCCAGCAAATCGTAGTAATCTCCACATTCATATTGGAGATTAGTACGATTTTTTGCCCAACTACTATAGTTATACGAGCGGAACTATATTACCGACGAGGGGAAAAGAGGAGGAAATGACAAAATTACGTAAGAAATCGACACAGCGTTAGATACTAATTAGATGAAAGAAAAAGAAAAAGAGGGGGGAATAAGCCCAAAATTCTAGAACTATAAATCAGTTTCTTAGCCTATACTACTTAACAGCAATAACCAACCAACTTATAAAGAAACTATAAATGCTCAAACAATCCCGAAGTTCTATTATAGGCTACAAGTAATATATACCTATAATAGGTTCATTTTTTAGTTTGTCCGATATCCCAAAAAAGAAAAGTGCGATTACAGGTTAGCTGACAGCCACTTGCGGGTTCAATCCCCTCTATTAGATTGGGGATTCATAAATAAAGCGGAAAATTCAACAAATAATTAAAAATATAATTAATTATTGATAGGTATATCAATAATATTATATAATAAAATCGAATAAATTTATTAGATTGTATTTTTAAAACATAAGAATTTCATTAATTTCATAATTGGTTCATTTTTTCATTTTCGATTGTGGTTAATATACAGAACCCCGATAACCGGAACAATCTCATCATAACACCATTTTTATAATATATAAGACAACAAGGTTCCCGTAATATTCCATAATAAAACAAAAAAAAATGCAAATAGATAATATTCAGTTAGATAATTTTCAGATTAATAATTATAATAATGAATTATTGATTGATTTATGGAATATTAAATCAGATAAAACTTCAAGTATTTGGTCAAATAATAATTCACATTCATCAAGCATTAATAATTTATCAAAAATTAGTTCAAATACTTCAAATTCTTCAATTTATGACAATGTTACAGCAAATTCTATTAATAATTTAAATTTTATTTCATCATATGATATTAATAATGGTAATAATTATACAACGTCATCACAAATCTTGCCACAAATTGATGATAATCATGACCATGATGATGATAAAAAACCTATTAATACACAACTTTATAAAACTGAATTATGTGATTCATTTATGAAGAGTAATTATTGTCCTTATGGGAATAAATGTCAATTTGCTCATGGTGATAATGAATTAAAAAGAGTTGCAAGGCCACCAAATTACAGATCAAAACCTTGTATTAATTGGAGCAAGTATGGAACTTGTAGATATGGTAACAGATGTTGTTTTAAACATGAGTAGATAATGATTAGATGATAACGTATATAGATATTTATTTGGGTAATAAAGGATGTTCTTCAAATGTAGTATTTCAGTACCAAGTACTGGAATACTTTCTCTGTATCCCTACTCTTTAACTTTCATCCTACTGGTTACCCTACTGGTTTCCATACTAAGAAATACTTAATATGAGAGGATAATATAGAGAAGTACTCCAGTACTTAGTACTGAAATACTGCATCAAACCAACCTCAGTAAAAACGCACCATTTATGTGGTGAGACCTGGTGCTTTCCACAGCGCCCGATTAACGAGTCGTCGATAAATCAACTCACTGCAACGGCTTCAGTACTCTTCATCGATTGGTATAGTTGATACAGAATTTTTCATTTTGGCGAGCTTTTGTAGTACGAATCCGGGTAATCGTATGTTTTTACTCATAGTTAACTTTTTAGTGAAAGACGAAAGCTCTCGGTAAAGACACTCCCCTCACTCATAGTGAAAAATTTTGATAGTATATTAAATCTACAATGATTGAAAAGGCTAGAATCATTGATTCCTATATCAATGATAGGGCAGCATACTTGAAATCATTACAATCTCAACTAGAAGCCGGCCTGCTTCTGGATCTGGATAAGTCCATACTTTTACAAGAATTATTAAACACTTTTGATTATTATGCTGATAATAAATCAAGAGTAGTTGTAGAAGAACTTTTAACTATTTATATTACCAAATTCGATCTGGCCAATCAAATAATAGATTTCATAAGGTCTTTAAGTACAAAACCATTTGCATTGACTGATTTGTTAACCTTATTAAACTGGCTCAATATATTGATATCTAATGATATTTGGGACGTTTCAGTTATAAATGATTTACTATCCACTTGTTTGAATCAAATGTTTGTGAAAAATAATAGGAACGGAAGAATTCATAGAGCTGTTATTGCCAATGTTAAATATGCTATGATTAAGTCCTTAACTATAGAAAGAATTGATGAAATATTGAACTCTTTCAATATTAATACAGTGTCAATTATGGCAGATGTTGTAGTTGATTTACAACCAATAAAACCTTCCTTATTTGAATATTTAAATGTAGAGAAAATCGACGTTGTTATTGAAGAATACAATAAACGATGTAATGATTTAACTCATCCATTACCTCAGCATTCGTTAGATTTATTTGGCAAGTTCATAAATGAGTTTGTTACTGAAGAAAATGTCGATAAAATATTTACCAACTTCGATAAATTAGCCGTTAAAAATAGTGAAGTATCGTTAGGATACCTTATTCCAAATTTCATTAAACACCTTCTGAAAGATATAAATATTACATCATTTAAACTCTTTCCAAAGATATTGAATGGGTTGAAAAATTCTAAAGAAAAAATCAGACAAGAAAGTTTTGAAATTCTCAGCCATATAAACTACAATGATTTCAAGGAAATCTTAACCATCTCCAAAACTACTAATCCTGATACAAAGATCTTGGCATATAAATTATTAGCACAAATGAAAGATGTAGATATTGAATTGATAATTCCGCTTCTCAAAAAAGAATCTAATGAACATTGTCTCATATATTTAATCCATAGTTTCCTCAAGAACTTGAAATCCCCATCACCTGATCATATTGCTTTAATTAATACAGGTATAACTAATAAGAAATTGAATCTTAGACGATTATGGTTCTTAGAACTTGGTGAATTTAAACATGAAGAAATCATCTCAAAGCTCGACTTCAATACTTCATTAAATGAATATTTAACGTCTCCTTTAATAATGGTTAATAACAAGGGGATCGTATGTGTTTATGTATCACTTTATCTTGATTCCATTTATCAGTTAAATAATCCAATTGCTAAACAATGCATTGATAATGAGAAAGTTGGGATAAACTCCACTAAAATCACCAGTAAATTGACAGATTCAAAGGATATTGAATGGGCCATTAAGACATTAAGGATCTTACCAGCTTCTGACGATGCAATTTCTAAAGATACCGGCTTAAGTTGGTGTTATTTATTGACATCTTCAACCATTCCATTCCAATCAAGACTAAAAGCTTTAGAAAATGTTGATGAAAGTAATGGCCACCTTATAATTGATTCACTTTTCACGATTCTAAGTGATCCTTCGTTAATCTCCGAATTCAACTTAAGTTATAAAGCTGCATGTGCGTTAGTTAACAAACTTATCACTTATAATTCAACCAAACTAATTCTCATAGGTAATTTCAAACCTTTAGGTGTAAAGAATTTATGGATAGGTTTGGCTCAGCTAATCAACTTAGATGTTAAATCATTTGTCACTGATCATTTTGAAGAGATTTTATCACTTTTACAAACAGTTTTAAATCCTAACCATTCCTTATATGCCAGTGGAATCAAAACTATTGGCCAATTAAGTTTCATTGTACCTGAATTGATCATACCTAAATTAGTTGAAGTTTTCACCGACCAATTCCAAGCAGCCACAAACATAGATGAAGTATCTATCCAAATATGGCAAAGTAAGTCTGATTTACCAGTTGTAAATGTTTTAAAAGTCAAAGATTTAAATAAGAATTCTAAGAACTATGAGACTGAGAAATGGGAAAGTGAACTAAGAAAGGAGTTGAAAAAAATCAGTAAAGAAGATCAGAAACTCATCAATGATCAATTAGCAAAAGAAAAAGAAATCAGGCTTCAAGTCGAATCCAAAGTTAATAATTTAATCAAGAATTTTGATATCATTGATGAATTAATTTTAACTTCTCATAATTTCGATACTAAGAATGATATTTGGTACCCTATAATAATCGACTTATACACCACAGTCTTATTACCTCATTATGATATAATCAAACAAATAACTCCAAACGTTGATACTACGTTTTTAAACTTATCTAATTGCACGAAACTAGATTATAATTTCAAACGATTAGTTGGATTAAATGTGTTGAAGAACTATCAACGCGATGAGAAATGGGAAGATTCTACTATCTCCAAGATCTTGTTCAGAGTTAAGTTCATAACCGATCAAGCAGGATTAAATTTGATCACCTTGGCTTATTTGTATCCATTACTTTATCAGATTTTATGTCAAGGATACGACTATCAAATCAAAGAAGGCAGCAAAAAACTAGCCACCACCTCAGAATTCGTAGAAGAAGATCCTAAGGAAGAACAACTCATGCTAGCATTGGATATCTTAAGTAACAATGCTGAGGTTTTCATCAATAAATACTTACCAAGATTATCCACCTTATCGATCCTAATTAAATTAATGAAGATTCCATCCAAATTTAAACTCGCAAAAGAATGTTTCAATTCAATTGTTGCAAATGTATCACTTGATTATCAACTTTCTGACTTGAAAATCTTATTTGATAATCTTGTAATTCCCGATGATCAAATTAAAATCACCATTTTAGAAATCTTGGATTCAGAGTTCGAGTTCAACGACTTACCAGACAATTTTTCAGGTGAATTATGGGTGACCTACCACGATCCAAATCATCAAGTTAATCAAGTATCTAAAACCATCTGGAGTGAAAATAATTTACATCCAACAGAGTCTTGTCATTACGATATTTTGATCAAGTTTGGATCACAGGAAGATTCTGGTTTAAGACTATCAATTGCTGAAACTATCGTTGAAACTATTAGACAGTTCCCTGATACATTGGACTCCTTCTTGGATTTCTTGATTGAAACTTACGACACGTATTCTAAACCTCCGCCACCAAAACTTGATGAATTTGGTTTGGTGATTAAAACGTCTATCAGTGATAAAGATCGATGGGAAATCAGATCTACTATAGCTTTGATCTTACAGAAATTAACCCCATTCTATAATCCTGATCAAATTGTTAAAATCTTTACATTCTTGATTGATCAAAAGGCTCTTAACGATAAGAATGATTTGGTTCGTCAAGAATTACAATCAGCTGGTATTGAAATAATCGACTCCAATGAATTGAAGCAGATAGAATCTTTGATTCCGATCTTTGAAAATGGTTTAGAATCTTTAAAAGAAAATACTATTAAAGAATCTATAGTAATTCTTTATGGTTCTTTAGGACAACATTTAAAAGCTAATGATAAAAGGGTTAGTACCATTATGAATCGTCTTTTAATTACCTTGAAAACTCCAAGTGAGCTGGTTCAAATTGCCATATCTAAATGCTTAAGTTCTATTATTAAATTATACGATTCCAAACAAATTCAAGGATTCTTTGACCAATTATTTGATGATTTATTTAACGAATCAAATAAAATAGCTGTAAGAACTGGTGCTGCTTATGGAATCTCAGGGATAGTTAAAGGTTTAGGTATTAAATCATTAACTGAGTACAGTATAATGAGACTATTAACTGATGCAGTTGAAGATAAAAAATCTGCTATTAAACGAGAATCAGTTTCTATAGCATTCCAGACTTTATCTTTCAATTTAGGTAAGTATTTCGAACCTTATGTGATTGAAATTCTTCCAAATTTATTGAAATTGCTCGGTGATCAAGTCCCTGAAGTCCGTACGGCTACTGATAAAGCTGCCAAGACCATTATGGCTAATACCACGAGTTTTGGAGTCAAGAAACTTATCCCATTAGCCATTTCTAATTTAGATGAAATAGCATGGAGGTCTAAAAAAGGATCAGTTGAATTATTAGGTGCAATGGCCTATTTAGATCCTGCACAATTATCTTCTTCATTATCAATAATCGTCCCTGAAATTGTTGGAGTTTTAAACGATACTCATAAAGAAGTTAGAAAAGCAGCTGATTTATCATTGAAAAGATTTGGTGAAGTCATTCGTAATCCTGAAATTCAAAAAATTGTGCCTGATTTAATCCAAGCTATTGGTGATCCAACAAGACACACCGATACTGCATTAGATAAGCTCATTAAAACCCAATTTGTTCATTATATTGATGGTCCATCATTAGCATTAATTATCCATGTGATTCATAGAGGTATGAAAGATCGTTCAGCTTCAACGAAACGTAAAGCATGTCAAATTGTTGGTAATATGGCGATTTTAGTCGATACAAAAGATTTAAAACCATATTTGAATTCATTAATTCAAGAATTAGAAATTAGTATGGTGGATCCAGTACCTTCTACCAGATCAACAGCAGCAAGAGCATTAGGATCATTAGTTGAGAAATTAGGTGAAGAACAATTCCCTGATTTGATTCCTAAATTATTAAACAACTTACAGGATGAAACTAAATTGGGTGATAGGTTAGGAAGTGCTCAAGCTTTAAGTGAAGTTGTTTGCGGGTTAGGATTAGGTAAATTAGATGAATTATTGCCTACAATTTTAGCTAATGCTAAACATAGTAAGAACTTTATTCGTGCTGGATTCATGCCTTTATTATTATATTTACCAGTATGTTTTGGATCACAATTTGCACCTTATTTAAATAAGATTATCCCACCAATTTTAGGTGGATTGGCCGATACTGATGAAGAAATTAGAGACATGGCTTTAAGAGCTGGTAGATTAATTGTTAAGAATTATGCCAAGATTGCCATTGATTTATTATTACCAGAATTAGAGAATGGATTGAACGACACTAATTACAGAATCAGATTATCCTCTGTTGAATTAACAGGAGATTTATTATTCCAAGTTACTGGTATTTCCGGTAAGAATGAATTAATTGAAGAGGAAGAAGAATTTGATAATCTTGGAGAAATTAATAAATCATTAATTGAAATCTTAGGTAAAAATCGTCGTGATAAAGTACTTTCGTTATTATTTATTTGTAGAAGTGATATTAATAACGTTGTTAGAAATAAACTGATTGAAATTTGGAAAGCTTTAGTTTCAAATACTCCAAGAACTATTAAGGAAATGTTACCTACATTAATTGAAATTGTTATTAAGAAATTATCAAGTAATGATGAAGTTGAGAAAACCATTGCTGCTACTACTTTAGGGGAAATGGTTAAACGAGTTGGATCAAATTCTTTGGCAACTATCTTACCTAATATGGTTGAATTATTAGAAACTAATGATGAAAATATCAAACAGGGTATTTGTGTAGCCGTTTCTGAATTAATTAAATCAACTAGTGAAGAAGGATTATTAGAATATCAAGATATTTTCATATCAATTACTTATAAAACTTTGATTGATGAATCTACTAATGTTAGAATGGCAGCTGCTGGATGTTTTGATAGCTTACAAACTGAATTAGGTAAAGTTGTTATTGATGAAATCATACCTAAGTTATTGAATATGTTAGAATCTCCAAATTCAGAGTACGCTTTATTAGCATTACAAGATATTATGTCTACTAAATCAGATATTATCTTCCCAATTTTGATTCCTACTTTATTACTGCCACCAATTGATACGTTCAAGATTAAAGCTTTGAGTTCTTTGGCTTCGGTAGCCGGTAATGCCTTATATAAGAAGTTGACCCTCATTATCAATACTTTTGTCGATTTATTATTAGGATGCACCGATACTGAACAATTGGACTTCATTAAATCGTCGTTTGATAGAATTCTTCTCTCGATTAGCGATAACGACGGAGTCAATCCTTTAATGCAAACGTTATTATCCTTAACTAAGCATGAAGATTATAGAAAGAGAGCCATTATATTCGAGAGAATGGGTGAATTTTTCAAACATACTACATTGAATTACTCCATCTACTTGAACGATATGGTTTCATCATTTATTCTTTCATTAGGTGATAAATCTCCTGAAGTAGTTAAAGGAACTTTTGAAACATTAAACTCCTTAATTAAAGCTCAACTGAAAGATACGTTAGAAAAATTAGTTAAACCAGCACAACAATCCTTGATGTTAACAGGAATTAAAGGTGAAGAATTGGATGCATTTAAATTACCAAGAGGTCCAAATTGTATTTTACCAATATTCTTACAAGGATTAATGTATGGTAATAATGAACAAAAAGAATTAAGTGCAATTGGAATAGCCGATATTATTGATAAAACACCTGGTGATATTTTAAAACCATTTTCAACTACAATTACCGGTCCATTAATCAGAATTATTGGTGAAAAAGTTAATTCAAATATCAAGGCAGCAATATTAATAGCATTAAGTAATTTATTACTTAAAATCCCCCAATTTTTAAGACCATTTATTCCACAATTACAAAGGACTTTCGTTAGATTATTAAGTGATCCAAGTAATGACGAATTAAGAACAAGAGCAGTCACTGGATTAGGAATCTTAATTAAATTCCAGCCTCGTATTGATTCATTAATTATTGAATTAATTAGTGGATGTAAGAATTCTGAGGAAGAGGATATAAAATTAACTATGTTAAAAGCATTATTAGAAATTATCAACAAGCTGGGTGATAAATTGAATGAAACTACTAAACAGAATATCATGAATTTAATTGAAGAAGAAATCTTTGTCGCAAAAGGAAAAACTAGTATTCAATATGCTAAATTATTAGGATCATTATCCAAGACATTGACTGTTGAAGAAACTACTAATATAGTCAAATCTAAGATCTTAAGTCAAGCTCATAGTGATATTAATAGTAAACGATTTGGAATCATTGGTATTAATGCATTCTTAAAAGAAGGAGATAAGAATTTGGTTAATTTACAAGAAGAAGTGATTGAATTTGTTTTGAATTGTAGTAATGAAAGTAATATTGATGTAATGGATAATTCAGTTTTAGCTATTGGGAAAATCTTATTAGGTAGTCTTGAATTAACTGAAGAACAAGGTCATGAATTGGTGTATCAATTATGTAAACTCATTAATTTACACAGTTCAGATTCACCAAATACTACGAGATTAGCTATAATTATCTTGAGAGCCGTTGGAAGATTGAAATATTCGATAATTGAAGCTAATTTAGATATAGTTATACCTACTATATTCAGTAATGTTAGATCACCAATTATTCCAGTTAAATTAGCAGCAGAAAAATGTTATTTATCAGTATTAAATTTATTAGAAACTGAAGAGGTATTCAACAATTGGATTGCATCAAAAGATACCATTCAAATTCCTGAATTTGGAATTAATATAGTTCAAAGATCAATTAATGATTATACTAAAAGAGTAGCATTAAGATTAGCTAAAGTTGAAAAGGAAAGAATCGAACAAGGGGGTGATGAAGAGACTGTTTTCAGTGATCGTATTGAAGATGAGACCGAAATATGGTCAGTAGGAGGGATTTAGCCCTACTTTACATAAGATAGTAGATAATACTAGATAGATATTAGATAATATACATTTTATACATCTATAATACAGGTTAAGGTTCAGCTTTAATATTATTTAATTGACCAGATTTCCCATCATTTGAACTTAATCGTCTATATTGAGGCATCGATAAATTTGTCGGTAAATCTAATTTTAAAGACCTTATACTTGGTAAATGATTATCTTCTTCACCATTACTCCCATTACTTGTATTGCTTGTATTACTTATTGAATGCTTTAAAGACTGATTTAAAGATTGATGAGGATGATGATGATGATTTGGAATTTGGAAATAAGAATTTAAATTAGTTGAACTATTATTTGCTGATAATATAGGAGTTGTTGCTGAACTTAAACCTAAAACAGGAGAATTTGGTAATGTAAAATTTTTTGATAAAGTTGGAGAATTTGGCCTTGATTTTTTTAATCTTTGTTTAACATAATCTAAATCTGAATCTTGAAGAATACCTGAATTATTTTTAACTTCATCAATAATATTATTATCTAATGGAGTCATTCTTTTTAATGTTGATAATGTATTTAATTTAGGTTTTGGATGATATTGATTAACTGCTAAATTTGATAAATATTGAAGATTATTTGTTGAAAAAGAATTTGACATATTTGAGGCTTTAAAATAATCTGTTAATGATGGTAGAGATTTTGAATTAAGATTATTTAATTCTTCAGATGCTGCTGATGCTAATATATCAATATTTGAATTGTTAAATGGTGAATTTAATTTATTATTAGAATCATCATCTGATTGAATCGATTGAACTGATTTGGTTTTAGAAAGATCTTCTTGTGATTCTTCTTTAAGTGTGGGACTGCTTTCTATACCTTGGCCACTAAGTTGAGGAGCAACCGGACCCCCCACCTGACCAGATTTTGGAGTTGGTGGACCAGGATTAGCAAGAACAGCAGCAGCAGCATGAACTTGTTGAGATCCATGAGTTCCATTACTACTAGGACCCATAGCCTCCTGTCTTTTTTTATTCAAATTCTTATTACGTCTTGAATTAGGATTCGTATGAATCCTTGAATGTCTTGTTAACTCATCGGATCTACTAAACTTTTTAAAACATCCTGGATAATTACAACTATGAGGTTTCTCACCTGTATGAGTTCTTATATGTCTTGTTTGATGTTCTAACCTATGGAAAGCTTTATCACACATCGGACATTTGTAAGGTCTTGCCCCTGCATCTTTTTTATCTTCAACTTCCAACTGCATGATTTTATTTAAAGATCTTTTTGTTGTCTCCTTTTGATGAGAAATGAGAATAGTGGGGATAAAAAGAAATTTCAGGTCGTTTCGCTGAGCCAATGGGCCAGAAATAGGGCAATGCGCGCGAAATTTGGGGTAATTGCACCACACTAAACCCACATTGTGTTAATTTTTGTGGGTGCTGGTACCTTGCCTTAACGGGCCGCTTAGCGGTGCCATTTATGGGGAGAGATTTTTTAACTACAGCGAAATTAGACTACAATGAGTTGTAGTTTAATTTAACTTATTATAGTCAGGTGATGCTAACAATTATACTTTAAACTATTTACTTAATAAATTGTGCGTATACTACTAGTTATTACTGGTTATGTAACCTACACCGTTTTCATTAATTATTGCGTAGTTATCCCTTCATTAGTTTTCGCTGCACGTATCATCGTGCAATATCAGTTAGCTACAATTAACCACAACGATGTTGGAGTTAATCGTAACTAATTGGCCATCCCCAGCACATATCTCTCTCTTCTCCCCCTATAACTAACACCATTCCAACCTCTTGGCCCCCGGATTGGCGTCCCTAATTGCTCCACAGCACATCCGCTGGCTATACTGCCAGCTATTCCTGCTTCAATTATATCTTCACTCCTACAATACTCCACCATAAATCCCCCACAAAATGCATTTCCCGCTCCTGTTACGTCCAATACTTTTGTCTGATCTTGATGGTACGCAGGTAATTGCTTAATTATATGATGATCTCCAACTACACATCCTTCAGGTCCACATCTAATAACACATATTTTAGCTCCTAATGATAAATATTGCTTAGTTAATTTAATTGGATCTTCTTTTCTCTTGTCCAAAAGTTCACATGCTTCATTCAAATTAGGACTGAATACATCAACATACTTTAATGTATCTACCATCTGTTCATAATTCCCATGTATACAATCATCAGGAACAGGTTCAAATATAATCAATGCTTCTTTATTGAACTCCTTGATTCCTTCTACCATATATTTACATCTTTCAAATGAACAAATAAGATGATAACTCTTACACTTAATGAGATCTTGCTCTATTACGTCTTCAACTTCGATCCTTTTCTTCTCTGATAAGTATTTAAAATGTCGGATATGATGGTCGTCATATATATTGCATCCTCTTGTAGTTAATCTATCGCCATCACGGAACTTAATTCCAGTTTCCCAACTATCAATTTCATTCTGGATTGATTTTGGGAAATCGGTTCCTCTATCAATTATTCCTGTGATTTCTTGCCTACAATCTTCTCCTGCAATTGTTGCTCCTACTATAGCATACGATCCTGCTCCGCCAATTATATTTGTTTCGGATTTACGATTCCATGATTCGGGATAAAGATTCGTATCGATGATGAACATTCCCAATGATGCAAAGATGTACATGATTAGTCCTTTCAATACTCTTCAATACATCAGTATTGAAGCTTTGTTATTAAATAAGACGATTATTACTGAAATGAGTCAATTATTTACTAAACAATTCAATAAACAATTGATTGACTCGTTGGAAATTGTTTTGATGATGCAGATTTAAATAGAATCACTGCGAATTTTCACTTTTTGCAACCATGTTATTTATCTACTTTTTATTATTGAGTTCAGTTTTAAGTGAAAGAGTATGTCAGTAAGCAATTAGATTGTTCTTTACTAATATTAGGCAAATCCTGAATTTGATAATTGTGCAGATTGTGTAGATGTAACTATAGCTACAAATGATGTATCGTTTCCCCCATTGTTTGTTAATCCCCATGAAGGCACAACTACCACTTCATCTACTTCGTCCCCGAGTTCCAGTTCTACTCCTACGGCTTCAGATACAATTCCAACCAGCTCTCCAACTAGCTCTCCAACTTTTTCCACTGGTTCTTCAGTTACTACTTCAGCCGCTTCAACTCCAACTGCTACTAGTACTACTTCAACTATTACAACCAATGATGTTCCAGTTACCCTACCAACTACTACAACTTCTTCACCCACTATTACAAGCTATTTTCCAACTATTTCTACCACTTTACCACCTATTACAACAACTATTCCAAATACTGGTATTTTGACTACTGATCTAGTGCCATTTTCTACCATCACTAACCTTTATACTTCTACTTACACTATTACTCCCTGTTTACTGTCAACGGCCCCAATAACAAGTCCAGTAACAAGTCCTACTCCTGATATTTGTTTTGCATCGACTTCCACCTCCATTTCCACAGCAGAAACAACAAGTATTCTGGTCCAAACTCAAGTTTCTAATTCAAAATCGACTTCCATCATCACCACTTCAAGTTTATTAACAGTTTCTCCAAATTTAACAGAAACAACTATTAATGATTGTAATACTACTCAGATAATTGAAACCGCATCATTGGTTACTATTCCTATTTATCTGCAAACTGTAGTTGATGTAATTGTTACTAAATCAACTAGTTACTTTTATATTTACCCTACTGCTGTCACTTATAGTGAAGTTTTTACGAAATGTTATACAACATCGGCCATTAAAATTCCGGGTACTGAGCCATCTACTGAAGGAAGTACAGGTGTTCCTCTTAATACGGAAACTGGCACTGCTGCTTCATTTTCTTCAGTTGTTACAGTAACTGAACAATGTAAGCCTTATATTGGAAGTGCAAGAAAACTTCAAAGTAGTGATATATTCTTAGCTATTTGCTTATTTATTCAACTGTATAGTTGATTCTTAGCAAGCTATCAATTAAGCTACTCATTAAACTTAGCAATTCATTAATACTTAGCATCCAAATTAATAGATTCTTAGCTAATACTGCTAATACTTCTAGCTGAAAAATTCTGATAGAACCTAATAAATAATTCAGCTAATAATTTCTACTCTAATTCAGTAGGCGGCTTCTTCAATGCATTAATCCGAGGAAACTCAAATGCATCATAATACTCTAATTCCATTTCATCTACTTCCTTATATGATTGCAAAAACAAATAAAACGAATTAATAGTTAACCCACTAGTCAATATATAAATGAAAAACCCAACTGTACTAACACCAATTGAAGCTTTATTAACCTTACAGTTTTCATTCAACTTCAATAATAAATCACTCTGTTTAAATGCATCTGTTGTATTTTCAGGAGCAACAAAAGTTAAATTATACTTATTTAACAACTGTTCTGCGTCATTACAATTGATATTCCCCAGTTTAATCATTGACATCGACATTGAACTAAACCACATTAAATTCTCTGTTAACTCTGATCCAATAAGTCCTCCAAGATAACCAACTTGCTTCAAAGATAATTTCTTGACTTGAATCTTAGAACTTGAAGTTTTATGCTTAGCATAAATGACTGATTTATCAACTAAAGTTAACCCAGAAGAAACTGTTGATAAAATGTTAGCGGTTGCAACATTTGTAGCATTCAAATTTAAACCTGTTAAATCATTTAAATCACCAACTCCAGAATTAATAGATTTATTCTGTGATAATAGTATAGCTGAAATAATGATTCCTATAATACTAAAGCCATATTGACTTACTCTAGATACGTTACTTATATTCATGTAGATGTTATGCGGCGAGAAAAAGTTGCAACAGCGGCTAAATTGCAACTTTTTATTTGTAACCCTTAGAGACGAAATGGCAGAAACGAATGATAAAAGCTTGCTTAACAAAAGCTTTGATAAAGAATCGATTGGATCAGAAGATTTGGATGATTTAAAGGAATTAGAAGATATGCATCTTGATAATGCTAGATATAATTCTAATAGTCTGTCAAAACTGTCAGAAACAGATCACCTGAAGAAATCTATTAATTCAAGAGGTAAACCTTCAGCTTGTGTTTTTGTAGCTAGCTTAAGTTCAATTAAGACAGATGATGAATTATGTACTAGTGTTAATGATCATTTTAGTAAATTTGGGGACTTATCTTCAGTTAAAGTATTGAGAGATCCTAAAAATCGACCATATGCTTTCGTTCAATATACTAATGATCAAGATTGTTTAAATGCTATTAAATTAGGCAATGGTAGTAGTTTAGATGGTAGAAAATTAAGATGTGAAGCTGCTAAAGTTAATAGAACTTTATTTATTGATTTTATTGGTTCTGTGGATTATCAAACTGTTGAAATTGATTTAAGTAAATTTGGTAAATTAGAACAAATTTTATCATCTGATGAAATGGGTAAAGTTAAATATATTAGAAAATCAAATTCCCAATATTGGTTTGTTAAATTTACTTATAGAGATGATGCAATTAGAGCTTTTGCAAATTTAACTAACGATACTGATTATTTAGTTGAATGGGCTCAAAATGTCGATTTTGATAGACAACTGGCTTATGCTGCACCTCCTAAATTTGATAAATTTTCAATTTTCATCGGCAGATTACATGATGATGTAACTGAATCAGATTTAAAACAAAGATTTGGCAAACATGGAGTTATCGACAATCTTAGATTAGTTAATAGAATGTCAAATAATTTTGCATTTATTAAATATCAAGATGAAATGGGTGCTGCTAGAGCTATTGAACTTGAAAATCATTCAATGTTTAAAAATAAATCAATTCATGTTCAATATAAAGAATATCATGATCCTAAATTAAAGAATGTTAATTCTGATAATCAAACTAGAGGAATTTTATTAGCTCCTTCACCAATTAATTCAATTAAGAGATCTTTTAAAAAAAGAAGAGAACTGAGTTCAGCATTTTATTTCATACCTGGTCCTAATGATGAATCATCATTAGGTTCTTATGGATATGATAGTTATAATTATGGTTATGGAGATAATTATGGATTTAGAGGTAAGTATGTTGATTATGGGCCAGAATATTATGCTAGTTTAAATTCTCATTCTAGTAATGAGGATAAAGAAAATCAACAAGTTAAACCTAAAACCAAGTTTAATTTCAACCCAGCTAAATCTAAAAATTTCAATCCTTATTATTTTTAGTTATGTAGCTTATACATATTGCATTTGTTCTTATAGTTTCCCCGAGCAGCTATCTAACAATTCGCGATAATGAAGCAGTTGAATAGACTTAGTAAAGAGATCAAACTAGATAGTATTAAGCAAATAACAAAGTCAAAAGATGGAGAATACTATGAAAAGCTAGTTAATGATTCAAGGATTATGCAATCTCGTCCATGGAAGAATGATCCAAAATACTTTACTAAAACATTAATATCATCGATTGCGATTATGAAAATGGCAAAACATGCTGCTTCAGGAGGTAATATAGAAATTATGGGGATGCTTGTAGGTAAAATAGATGGAGAAACCATAGTTGTAAATGATGTATATGGTTTACCTGTTGAAGGTACGGAGACTCGAGTCAATGCTCAAGTTGAAGGATATGAATTCATGGTGTCTTATTTAACTAGACATAAGATATTAAAGCCTAATGAAAATATAGTAGGATGGTATCATTCACATCCAGGGTATGGATGCTGGTTAAGTGGGATTGATGTTGCTACACAAAGTTTAAATCAAAATTTCCAGGATCCGTATTTAGCAATAGTTATAGATCCTACTAAGGTTGGAGAAGTTGAAATAGGTGCATTCAGAACTTTCCCTGATGATTATGTCAATAATAATGATAGTAAGAGTTCTGAAGTTAAAATTGGCAGAGGTATACCAAGTAATAAGAAAGAGAAAGCTAATGAGTTTGGAATGTATTCGCATAAATATTATTCATTAGATATTGAAATATTCAAGACTAAAAATGAAGAAGAGTTGATTAAGCTTATTAATAAAGAAACTTGGATTAATGAAATAAGTTTTAATCCAGGAATTGATGAAGATAATATAATTAATGATGTAGAAACCATGAAACGAATTACTAATAAATTATCAACTAATCAAATTAAAGAAAAGAGTTCAGCAACTTCAGTCGATCGATTAATCTTGCATAAGCAATTCACGCTGTTATTTAATAGCTCGATTAATTACAGACTTAAACGAGACAAACGTAATGAAGATTCAATGATTGATGATAGTGATGAGGAAATTACATTTAAAGCATTAGGGAAGAGAGCTTCAAGGGGAGAAACTCTAAGAAATGATGCAAGGAATGAAGTTAGAAGTGACCCTCGAGGAGATGATATTGATATAGATATCCAAGGATTCAACATCGATGCAGATATGGAAGACTCAGCTCTGGCTACAGTAGATGCTGGTGAGCAGTACAACGATGAAGAAGATGACGACGAAGACGAAGAGGAGGAGGATGATGACGATGATGATGATGATGACGACGATGACGACAAAGAAGAACGTAAAGATTACAATTCTGATCTCGTAAGAAGAAAACATAAACACAGTAGAACTCCATCAGCCTTCTCCTTTGGCAACATCCCCAAACCAAAGGATAATGAAGTCAATGATTTATCTAAACAACTAACATCCAACCAATTAAAACGTCTCATCAAGCTCGATGTACATAGAAGATTATTCACCTAACCTTTAGCTAACTCTTTTAGCTAAATAATACAATATACGAAAGAATATATACGAGAGAATCTATAAAACGTGTTTTGCAGAAAGGCTTTTTCCCATTTAATAGTTATCAACGCGTAAGTCGGTTATCCCACGCCCCCTGAATCTCGAACTTGACACAAAAAAAGACCCATCTCATCCTTATAAAGAATTGTGTTAATACCACAATTTACGACATATTTAATTAAAAAAACTACAAATCACCTTTGAACTATCATATCGTCAGTGTACACTATAACGTAATCAACCAATCAAAATCATTAAAAAATTTAAGTAAAAACTGTGGTAATTTCGGATAGGGTTTAAAGCAATGATGTATTTGAATAAGAAAAAGAAAACAGGGCTAAATCCTTTTATTGATCGTATATTAACTAATCCATTAAGTTTTATACAAAGTAACAAGATTGAAACTTTACAAGAATTAGATAATAAAAACTTAATAGTATTATCGAAAAAGTCTAAACTGACTAATGAGGATGAATCAAAAGACAAAGTAGAAATCAAGAAAGAAAAATCAAAGAAAAGACCAAGATCTATGGCAGAAGCTGTTGCTGCATATACCGGTAAGAAATATGGAGCTCCAGAATCAAAGAAAAGGAAAAAAGTTGAATTATCTGACAGCGAAGACGAAGGCGAAGAGGTTTCGGAAAATTACCTAATTGAGCAAGATACCGATGATGTTGTTGATGATAAGCAAGATGATGATGAAGGTGATGAATTTGAATCTGCTAATGAATTTAGTGAATCTTCCACTGATTCTGATTATAAATCTGATAGAGAGAAAAGTGAATCTGATTCGTTATCGTTGTCAGAAGAACCTGAAGATTTACAAGCACTTAAAGCCGATTTAAAACGAGATGAAGCTGAAGGTGATACTACTGTATTGCAATCATCTCCTAAACAATCTTCAAAGTTATCTTCTGAAATAACAAGACAAGAAGAATCTGAAGAAGAAGAAGAAAAGACTCATATTGATTTAAGCAAATTTTATGATATCAATGAATTGCCAAAAAATCAAGGGTCTAATGGATCAACTAGAATTAATAAAAGCTGGCCAACCAAATATTTGGTTAAAAAACCAATTGGATTATTAAATCAAGGAGTTACATGTTATATGAACACTGCTATCCAATCAATTATTCATATTCCTGCTATATCCAATTATCTTGAAGAAATAAATAATGGGAAATATGAAGGTAAAATACCAAACAAATCTGTTTCTCATGTATTAGCAGAATTATGTACAAGGCTATGGAATATTGATAATTTAAAGAAAAAATACATTCATCCTAAAAAAATTATTAACAGATTGGGTGATATAAATTGTATGATGTCAGAATGGCAACAAGAAGATAGTCATGAATATTTTATGAGTTTAATGTCAAGATTGCAAGAAGATTCAACACCTAAAGGAGTTAAGTTGAATGAGTCGATAATATATGATATTTTCGGAGGATTATTAAATCAAACTGTTATTTGTGAAAGATGTAAGCATAAGAGTGTTACCAAACAAGAATTTTATGATTTATCGTTAGGATTTAACAAAAGAAAGAAACTGAAATATAATATTGAACAATCTATTGAAGATTTCTTTAGTAATGAATTAATTAAAATCGATAAAGATTCTAAAACTGGTTATTATTGTGAAACTTGTAAGAAGAATTCTAATGCTATTAAATATAGTACTATCGATAGATCACCTGAAACGTTAACGATTCATTTAAAGAGATTTAAATTCAATGGTAGTCAATCACTTAAAGTCAAACAATCAATTAAATATTCAAACTATTTAGATTTATCACAATTCACTACAACCAAAACTCCAGATTCAAGTGTTTATAAACTTGTTTCAATTATTAGCCATGAAGGTAGATCTATACTGTCTGGACACTATATTGCCCATTGCTTACAGCCAGATCAAACCTGGTCAACATACGACGATGAATACATTAATAAGATTAATGAATTTCAAGCTTTAAATGATCCTTCAGCATATGTACTTATTTTCTCCAAATTAACCCCGAAATCCAATAAATCAAAGTCAGTTAAACTTTGATGACTGCATTGTCATGCTTCTATAGAAGAGTGTATATTAGATAAACATTTTTTAAGAGACGTAGTTTAAGAGATCCACATATATTACCATTACTACATACCTAACCTGACCAATCTAATAAATAACTAACAACCAAATGAGCCTTATTGGCAAACCCTTCATCTAACCTATAGCAAACTTATAACAACCTATAGTTCCACAAGAACATTATTATCATCCTTATCCAATTCTTTTACATTCTGTAATCGTAATTTACTCAAATATTTAAAATTTGCATCATCATGAAACTTTAAGTTATCATCCAACTCAAAACTATTAACAGTAGAATTACTACTCAATCTTCTCCTATAATTTTGTTTTGCTAACTCAATTAAATTTTGTGTAGATGAATTATTATCAATTAATTTAATGTAAGCCTTCTCAATGACAAATTTACCTTCTTTGTAACTCTCTCTGTAAGTGAAAGATTTCTTATATGTCCAGCCTAAAGTCGTCATACATTGATGGCATTTAACTTTCTTAATAAGATAAATGCCAGTTTTCATTTGAGTTTCTTCAACATTCCCATCACTTACAAAATTGATTAGCTTATCTACTAAATATGCTGGACCTGAACTGCCACTAAATGAGTCACTAATAATTAAGCTTGATAAACATAAATGACTTGAACATTCTTTGCAGATGATTATCTGGGTATCATTTGATTCGTAATCCGAATTATCAAAAAAATTCGTATACTTAAGACCCATTATAGCTACCCTTTTTAACCTTTTGTACTTATTAATTTATCCTTATTTCCTAATCTGTAATTACCAAAATTCCTATCCAATTCCTTACCCAAAATACCTAAAATTAACCAATTAACCAATTAACCAAATTAAAACCCAATAAGCCGTGAAACACTGCTATTAAAACTAAATCACAATACCTGATATGCTAGATATTAAGATAACCGTTTAGCGCACCACACGACCTTTATCCTACTACTTCCTAATTATCGATTGCTGTTATTAGCTTGGAAGTTCTCTGTTAAAGTATGCTAAGTTAATTCTGTAAACGTTTTAAGATGTTTCCACTTTGTTTAAATATTTTTTGAATTGCTAAGGAATTTCTAATAAGGAGTCACAACTCCCTTTTTATCATTTACACTCTGGCGTGTGCGCACCGTCGTGGAGTCTTACAAGAAGCTTTGGTGTCATTTATATTTGTCCTAATTTGTCCTAATTAAGCCTGTTTTGTATAAGAAGTAAACTATAGGTTTGTACTAATGTGATTAATTTTGTATGAGTTAATTAATTAATAACGTGGGACCTTTTCTAGCTGTAATTAGGTGAACTTCCTTCCGGTTTCCGTTAACGACTATAATCTAGACTGACTCAGGGCCACAACCAATGCATTCCCGAATCACCTGACAAGACAAACTTGTTATAACTACTACTCTACTTACATAAGCTTTGATCGACATCTCCTCTATTTCTATATACATTATTTAAATCTCTATTTATAGTGGATGATTTGAAGGAATCACCATTTATAGTGTGGAACATTTCTGAAATTGAGAGGTTCGGTATTTAATCCCATTTTAGGTTTGGATTGTAATTGTTTCTGTTGTTTCTCCCATGCTAATCTTTTCCTTGTTAACTCCGTCTTTAAAATCGCTTTCAAATGCACATATCTATGAAGAATAATCCCCATTCTACCTCTTCCTTTAGGATCTAATCTTTTCTGCCAATTCCCATCACTACCGGTCCAAAGACTTTGTATATACAATTTGTCGGGATTCAATCCCAAACTTTGGCCCTGTTCCAAACCTTGTTTTAAAAGTTTCTCCAATTCAGTAGACATTTTCTTAGGATTAAAATGCAATTGATTAATAGCAGTTTTCACATTAAGTCCTCTTACAAATCGATTTACTACTGTGGCTTTCTTCATTGATGATTTAATTCGAAGTGATTTAAGGAATATAGTTGGTTCTAATATATCAATTTCTTGTGGAGTTAATGATAATTTGTATGCTTTTTCTCCCAAACGAACAATTTGATCATTTTTATAAAATCCATTTTTTTCAACATTGGCTTGGAAAAGTTGTCTTTTTAATGGTGTGATAAACTTATCGTCTGTTATTGATGTTTCTTCAGCTTGTTTTCTATAATAATTTTGTAAATTTTCGTCTTCTTTAGGTGAGATTGATTTTTTATCTGAATCATCAGATTTGACAGGTTCAGTATTTGTGGTTGATTGTGTGAGTTCTCCGAAAACACTATTGAGCTTTGGAGTTGTTCTGTGGAAGGAACGTGATCCTGTGAACCTAAATAAAGGTATTATAGGCTTGATTTGCCTTATTCCAATCATAGTGTCTGAAAATTTTTCACTGCGAATTATATTAGTACGAGTATTTAGTAGGAAGTACTAGTATAAAACTATAATGAGGTATATTGCATTATAGTTGGCTATGTAGCATAGCTGCGTAGAGTGGTAGAGTAGTGTAGTTATAGAGAATAACAGCGTAAAAGTTTTTAAAAAATTCTAGAAAGAATCTCTGTTTGGGCTTAAAGTAGTCAGTAGTCTTCTTGCTTTTAGTCAACACATTAACACAACTACATCTGACATCCCTGTCGAGGCTAAAGCACTCAAGCAGTATCAATATCTTATCTTCGTTCCATCAACGTAGAGTTCTGGAATGTTCATCTACAGCTTTCAATAAATTATGTATGCATTCAATATCTAATCATCGTATCCTTTCAAGTTCTTGTCTCTGGATTCAGGCAAAGGATAAGTATTTGGAATAGGAGTATGGTCAGCATAAATGTACTTCCTTCTTATAGGAGTGGCTAGAAGTAATAAAGGAGCTGATAATCCAAAGGCTACCGACCAAAAGAAATGTGGTTTTGTATGAGCATGATAACGAACCCACTAAATTGTTAGTATTCTTGTTGTCTTGTATCAAATAAAGGTCTTACATACTCTAATAGGTTGTTTGTAATATATTGGGTAATCACCCCAAACTTGATCAGCAACACCCATGTTATAAATACAATTATTTAATTGGTGCGAATTCTAGTGAGAGTATTGATGATTTACTAGCGTGAAAACACTAAAAAATAGTTATAGAAAATTAGAAGTATATATAGTTACGTTTAATACTTGTAAAAGTTTAGTTTTACATACTAAGTCAAAAAGTGTTCTAAACATTTAAGCCTTCTTCTTCTTAGACTTTTTCTTGTCAACAGAAGTAGCAGCAACTTCAGTGCCAGTAGCTTCACCTTTAGTTTCACCTTCAGTAACAGCAACTGGTTCAGCACCTTCTTGTTCTAATCTCTTACGTTCATTTTCGAAAAACTCTTCTTTTAATACTCTATCATACCATTCAGCAAAGTATAAACCACCTTGTAAGATTAAAACCCCACCTAATAAAACAACAATGAAGAATTGAGAAGCAGCAATGACATTGATTCCAGTCTCCATTGAAACTTCACCCCATTCATTATAGAAACAACTGTTAATACCAGTTCTGATATTAGTTAAGTAAATAATAATACTCAATACCATCAACGCTAATGACGCATATTCAAAGTATACAGTGTCTTCAGGAGGTTTGTAAATCTTGATCAAGCTTCCAACTATACCTATAACAAAAACACCGTGTAAAATATAATGAATTCGACGAGCGGTGTTGGCCCATGCCAAGTAATGATCAAATGATTTTTGGAAAACCGATTCGTCTCCAGCGAAAGCCCATAAAGTTTCGTAGTCGTATACTAAGTTACTATAGATAGCACCAAGTCCAAAAGCTGTGGCAAACAAGATCAATCCTGTTCCAAAAGGAACTAATTCTTTGTAGCTGGGAAACTTCATTGGAAAAAATCGCACTGATAAGTTGCCTCAGATAAGATGAGATAAAAAATAATAGAATGCCGTAGAACTTGGAAGATTTACTTGTATTAAACACATTGGCTGGTAGAGAGTGGTTTAAGAGCATTCAATGTTAGTTAAGTAACATTGAATAAACTGCTAATTCTTTATTCAATATGCAGTATTGATGGAGGCTTAAAACTCTTTTACAATCCTCATTGTGCCGTATTGATTCTTACTCTATTCGTCACTAAATTGATTTAAACAGAAATCAAAGTAAATTTAATGGTATTAACAACCGTTGCCCAGTAAACGGTTCACAGTTAACGGTGCAACGGTTGTCGTCCGCGCACCAACAAACTTTTCTCAACAATCAGGGAGGATATCTTAAACCACTATGAGAAGTATTAAAGCCGTTGTGGTAGGAGATGGTGGTGTAGGTAAAACCTGTTTGCTTATCAGCTACACCACAAACACTTTCCCTAATGATTATATCCCCACAGTCTTTGACAATTATAGTGCATCAGTAATGATTGATGGTGAACCCATTAAGCTTGGTTTATGGGATACTGCAGGTCAAAGTGAATATGATAGATTAAGACCATTGAGTTATCCTCAAACTGAAATCTTCTTATGTTGCTTCTCCGTCGTTAGTCCTGACTCATACCATGATGTTAAGTCTAAATGGATACCCGAATTATTGCATCATTCTCCTAAGGATATCTTAATTTTACTTGTAGGAACTAAAACCGATTTAAGAGAGGACTTGCATGTTTTAGATGAATTACAAGCTAAAAATGCTAAACCTATTAGTGTTGAACAAGGAAATAAATTAGCCAAAGAAGTTGGTGCTATTAAATACATGGAATGTTCAGCAGCAACTCAACAAGGTGTGAAAGAAATATTTGATTATACTATAAGATGTGTGTTAGATCCACCATCTAAAAATGTAGCTCCAACATCTGCTCCAACTAAGACATCCACTACTTCCAGAAAGAAACCAGTTAAAAAGGCTAAAAAATGTAGTATTTTGTAAAAAAGAAGACGTACATTGAATGTAATATAATAGACTTGTCATACTAGATGTATTTGCATAGTTACATAGACGATAATAATGTTTAGTTCTACTTAATCAAATTCATTCGTGATGGATGTACTCCTTCACTTTCTTTAGGTTTTTCCTTCTTTGATGCTTCAACTCTTTCCTTTCTTTCTCCCACTAATTTTTCATTCTTCATCTTTAATTTATCTTTTCTAGCTTGAGAATTACCTCCTCCTCCAACGGTCAATTCTACATTTATCTTTCTATTTCTAATCACTGAATGATGCATTCTTAACGCTACTTCCATCTTATGCTGTATTTCTTGGTTATCATTATCAAACTCTAAAAATGCAATGCCTTTTTCAGTTCTTATTCTTATTCTATCGGGATTAGCATTTTTGAAATGTGCTACCAATTCTGGTTCTTTGATATCGTACGGTAAGTTTCCTACAAATAGTATGAATCGTGGTGCTGTTCCTTTACCTTTCTTACCTCTTCTGGTTTTTCTTTTCTTTACTGGTTGTTCTTCCTCATCTTCATTTTTTCTTTTCTCTCCACTTTTTTCTTTGTCTTCTTTCTTCACTTCTTTGGTTTCAGACTTATCAGCCTTTACTGGCTTCTCCTGCTTTTCGATCTTCCCACGGAACTCTAAAGCCTTTCTTTGCTTCTTAGTTAACTTTTCTTCTGCCATATTTGTCCGATGAGCTCCCTGCATACATTCAAGATCGCTGCGAACTTATAAACATCCTTATAAACAATTGCATGGATCTCTCTACTGTCCGGCTGAGAGAGCCTCTGCCTTCACCTAAAAGAAGGAATACCAGTGGGGATCTTGTTAAAGATCCTGAAGAAAAAGAAGATAGAGGGAGGCCTCGTGTTAAAACTAGAGTCGCTAGTTTAGGTCAGCCTGAACGCATAAGTTTAATGGGGTTTACTACCGATACTGCCAAACCTAAGAAGAAGGATGATTAATAAGAATAATTAAGGATTATTAACTGTATTATTTGTATTATCTGTATTAATTTGTATTATAGTTTGCTTGGATAAGCAATTGCTGGAATAATTTGGACTTTTAATTCGTCGTACCCACGTTGGCAGTCTTGAACTGTAATTCTTGTTTGGCTTTAATATCAAGCCATGACTCAAAGTCGGTGTTGTTGGTGATGGTGGTCTGAGGGATCTCGTGGTAGATTTCATGCTGTAAAGGATCAGCTTCATTAAGGACTCGTTTAAATGGCGGAATCAATCGGGTTTTCTTATCTGAAAGTAAGGAATCATCGATGATTTCACGAGGGAACTGACTCACCTTAATAACACTCACTGCTGCATTTATCTGGATATCCTTAATGATTTGCTTGGATACAACATCAGATACATAGATGTTACCTTTCTCATCACCACTAATTAAATTCATACCATCCATAGAAATCCCCAATTGAGTAATGCTTGCTTGGTGGAATGTGAAAGAGGTCTTCAATTCGGGATCATGATCAATGGTAATAATCTTACCAATGCCTCCAACTGATTCCAATACTGAATTATTGTTGCGATACAATGGGATGGCTCTTATGGTGCCATTGTCAAGCCCTACATAAAGGGCACGACTAGCAGGATCTTTAGTGATGGTCTGGATGGCTGCTGGTAATATAAACGTTGTTAACAACTGTTTGGTTAATATATTGTAGACTCTTAATGTACAATCTCTCGATACCGTATACAATTTCAAATCATTTACGAGTCCTTCACCTACAACTAAATCTGTGACTTGCAATGTATGATCATTTATCAGGAACCATGGTTTAGGCAGTTCTTGATTGGAAATCAAATCTTGTGTTTTATAGATTATGCATCTAGAATCATCACCTCCACTTATTAAAAACGTTCCACAGCTTGAAAATTTCACGACATTGATCCCCTGGTAGTGTGCATCTTTCACAAACACCAAATTTCCACTCAGAAGCTCCCAAATATATATTTTCCCCGTACTTGATCCTCCTACCAATAACCATGGGAGTCTATAGTTAGGAAGCTCTTGGTTAGTTTCTGATTCTGAACTTGATTCTGGTAAATAACATATATCCAAACAAGATAACGGTTCTGGAATCGGTATTCTCTGATCTATACTTTCTTTTCCCCATACATATACATTAATCAAAGCTTTCAGTTTAGCAGCTACAAAGCATCTCTCACCTGGTCCTATACCAGTAATACAACTACCGTTTCTGTTACAGTCAGCCTGACGAAAACTTTGGAAATTCTTTGGATTATGTACGGAACTAACTGTTCCATACAGTTCCATGGAATGCTTATCACCATCTGCTCCGGTTCCCACATAGAATATAGTTTCTTCCATAGTGATGAGCTTCTATAAATTTCGCGCTATATTTCTCACTATAATATTTTTCAGTTTAATTTCACTATATTCTCGCTTTTGTATTCACTAATACTTATAGAAAAATGCCGGTTGATATTATTGCTTCTGCCGTGGTGAATGGACCGGATTCAATACCAGGATGGGACTATATAAAAGTCTA
This sequence comes from Yamadazyma tammaniensis, assembly GCA_030566005.1. Classification (NCBI taxonomy): domain Eukaryota; kingdom Fungi; phylum Ascomycota; class Pichiomycetes; order Serinales; family Debaryomycetaceae; genus Yamadazyma; species Yamadazyma tammaniensis. Next base: position 34,736 of record JAJMHK010000023.1, read on the forward strand.
TGCCCCCATTGTTTTTGCTTTGGGTGCTACAAAATACTACTTCAGAGGCTCAGTTAATACCTGGGAACGCGATATGCATGGCAAAGTGTATATGGTTACAGGAGGAACGTCAGGATTAGGGGCTGAAATAGTACGAGAATTAGCATCAAAAGGTGCTCAGGTGATTTTATTAGTCAGATCCGTACAAGATTCATGGTTAATTGATTATATTGATGACTTAAGACTGGCAACTAATAACTTCATGATTTATGCTGAAGACTGTGATTTGAACTCATTATACTCTGTCAGGAAGTTTGCTACTAAATGGTTAGATAACCAACCACCTAGAAGACTTGATGGAGTCATTTGTGCTGCTGCTGACTGTATACCTGTAGGAAAACCACGTCAAATCACTGAAGATGGAGTTGAGCGTCAAATTGGTGTTAATTATTTAAGTCATTATCATCTCATTACATTGTTAGCACCAAGCTTGAGAGCCCAACCTCCTGATAGAGATGTACGTGTTCTTATTGCCACATGTGCCACCCAAGCAGTGGGGGTAATCAATATAGACGACTTGGCATTTGAACATACTCGTTACGAAACTAGAAAACCTTATAAGTTATACGGAAGTTCTAAATTGTTGTTAGGACTATTTGCCAAAGAGTTCCAAAGAAGATGTAACGAATACGAAAGAAAAGATAAAGCACCCGTTAATGTCAAAATCAACTTGATTAATCCAGGAATTATGAGAACTCCATCATCTCGAAGGTTCCTTTCTATGGGAAGTATTTGGGGATTGCTCTTATACTTGGTATTATACCCTATTTGGTTCATTTTCTTCAAGAATGCTTATGAAGGAATGCAGTCATTCTTGTTTGCATTATTTTCTCCTGTCTTCTTACAGATGAATGGTGGGCAACTCATTCAAGAATGTAAAGTATTGGAACCTACCAGAAAAGAATTCAAAGATGCTGAATTACAAAAGATGGTGTTTGACAAAACCGAAGAGATCATCAATAGATTAGAAAAGCAAAGTGCTGTGGAAAGAAATAGAGAAGAGAAATTGAAAGAACAAGCCAAACCTAAAGAGCAAAGATTAAAGGAGGCTAAAGAAAAGCACTTAAAAGAATTACAGCGTAAGCAAGATATCCATGAAAAACCTACTACCACGGAAGAATTAGAATCTAAGTTGAATTACTTAAGACAGCTGATTCATCCGGAGCAGCTTTTCCCAGATACTAATGGTAAACCTAAGTCTAAGAAAAAGACTAAGAAAACCTAATATTTCCCTTCAGATATATATAGATATATAGCACTCTCAATATACCCTCCTAAAGTCCTATGTCCCATTACAGTATATTCTCTTCCTACTTTACCCAAAATACACCTCGCTGATTCCTTATCTTCTTATCTTCCAATGAGAATTATCAGCGCGATTTCCATCAACTGAAACTATCCGAACTACCAAACTATCTTGTATACTAATCTATACTACAAAGCTAAAGGCGGACTTATATTAGTTATTATACATAGTCATCTAGAAACTGGTGCCATTTCAGTTAATTATACATAGTCATTTGAAAGCTTCACCATTTGAAACTTTAAACCCATTATCTTTATTCAAAATAGGGGATCTTTCAATCCTTTAACTTAACTATTAATCATGGACGTACTGGAAAGTGGCTCCAAGTCCAAGCTACCTGTTAGTTCCTTAACAAGGCTATTGAATGAATCTAATTCAAATACAGCTTCTCCAAATCAATCTACGGCCTCACTAAAAGACCTTGCCAAGACTTCCCATTCTTCTGCTGAGTCTGATGGGATTACTTTTGATTCAAAACCACCAGAAGATGCTGAAGAAGATGATTTAGGAGCTTCCCCTTTCACTCAAATCACTCCTCAAGTTCCAAGTTCAAGTGTATCAACAGTTACGGCATCCAACGGCAATACCTCCGGATCGAACTTTAATCGTGTGATTCCTATAAAACCTCCTGCAAATGCCAGTCCTAGAATTGTCCGTACTAATTCTTTATCACATTCATCATTCTTGAATCATGGTGAAAGTCTATCTACTTCCATTCCTTACTCGGTTCCTGGTGGAAGAAGTAATGGTAGTGGGTTATCTAATCTGGCTAATAGTTCTTCAAGTCTCAATACTTTAGGGAGTTTGAATGAAAATGTTAGCCATGTTCCTAACTTACCTAATGGTCAACCAATATCTTCTATTCATATTCTGTCCCCTCAAGTTACTTCTGCTTCCATCGATCTGAGATTTGTGGTTTCTAAGCAAAGAGTGGCTCAAGCTCATGCTCAACAATTATCATCTTCTGCAAACCAAAGAAGTGGTTCTCAATCAAGTTTGTCGTACTTTTTCAATAACAGTAAGAGCAAACCTATTAGTAAAAAGGAAAATTCATCAACTGATTTGGGAAGTTTTTATAATAATTCCTATCAAGATCAAAATCTTCCTGGTGCACTTCCAGGATCACCTTCTTCAGCTTCATCTTCAGAATCTTCACAGTTACAATCCCATCCTTCAAGACATAACTCCATGGCTAATTTGAAAAGATTCTTTAAGAAAACATCGGCATCTCCTAACAATGCACAGCTTTCTAATTTATCAGCAAGTTTAAGATCACAAAATAATGCCACTTCTATGACAAGCACACCAATAACTTCTGCTTCTACAAATTCATCTTTCAATTCAATCAATAGCCCAGTTCCTATTATTAATGGATTTAATCAATCTCAACCTAATTCAGCAAGTGCTACTACTTTAAGTGGTTCTTTACAGAATAAAATCAATTATCAACATGAGAGAAGAGGTTCGGTTTCATCGATTGTAAGTAATCAACAAGCTTTACCATTTTCTAAAAGATATAGTAAATATGGTGAAAGTCTTGGTGCAGGTGCTGGGGGTTCAGTTAAATTAGTTACAAGATTATCTGATAAGACAACTTTTGCTGTAAAAGAATTTAGAGCTAAATATCAAAATGAATCAAAGAGAGAATATGCAAAGAAAATTACTGGTGAATATTGCATTGGATCAACTTTGAAACATCCAAATATTATTGAAACAATTGAAATTTGTTATGAAAATGAAAGAATAGTTCAAGTCATGGAATATTGTGATTTTGATTTATTTGCTATAGTTATGTCCAATAAAATGTCACGAGAAGAAATTAATTGTTGCTTTAAACAAATTTTATCAGGAGTTCATTATTTACATACCATGGGATTAGCTCATCGTGATTTAAAATTAGATAATTGTGTCATTGACGCAAGAGGAATAGTTAAAATCATTGATTTCGGTTCAGCTGTTGTATTTTCGTACCCTTTTACAAAGACATTAATTGAAGCTCAAGGTATTGTAGGATCAGATCCTTATTTGGCACCAGAAGTATGTGTTTTCAATAAATATGATCCAAGACCAGTTGATGTTTGGTCAACTGCCATCATATATTGTTGTATGATGTTAAAGAAATTCCCCTGGAAGGTGCCTAAATTATCTGATAATAGTTTTAAATTATTTGCTACTAGAGGTGAAATGATTCCTATCAGTGAAATGTTAAAGAAAACTCCTGATTCCGTTCCAGCAACCAACAATGGAGGTATTTCTGATTTAACTGATATTGCTGAAGTTATCAATAGTGAAACAGCAGTTCCAACAGAAGGTATTGATGGAAAACCTCATACTTCTAATGAAGTAGGTGCAGGAAGATTGTTATTAGCATTACCAGAAGATTGTAGAGAATTAATTGGAAGAATGGTTGAACTTGCACCTGCTTGCAGAATCACAATCGATGAAGTATTTAAAGATCCTTGGTTGCGTTCAGTCAGTATGTGTGCAGTAGAAGAGAAACTTCTTAGTGATGGTACAAGCATATTTGAAGCAGCCAAGTGTGATGATCATGACCATACTCAAGTAGATCAAGACAAAGCACATATATCAGCGTTTGAAAAAAATAAAAAGAGATAAAAGTCTTCATTCATATTGCATTATTACAGATGTTATTTATTCAAACATTCAAGGACTTGAAAAATATATATATTATATTATTATTATTTACATGTAGTTCTATAATGGTGTCTATGGTACAACCTTGATACCTATAGCATCGGCTGTCAGTATAATGGCTCCACAAATTGATTGTAACTCTACTTCCCTATGTCTTTCATCAGTCTTTTTTATCTTGGCAATCTCATAAACATGTTTCAATGATATTTCTCCTACTATATCATGAGTAGGTCTTCCTGATCCTTGTTTGACTCCAGCGGCCTTCATTAATAGCCAAGAAGTTGGCGGTGATTTCATTTCAAATGTAAATGTTCTATCTGGTTTTACTGTTAATAATACTGGTATTGGAGTACCTGGTTGTAAATTAGCGGTTCTGGCGTTAAATTCTTTACAAAAATCGATGGCTTTGACACCTTTGGAACCTAATGCTGGCCCTACTGGTGGAGCAGGAGCTGCTTGCCCGGCACCCACCACAAGTTTCACCAATACGTTCTTCACAGTTCTAGCTGACATTGATCAAATTTTTCATATCGCGAATTTTGTATCGACCTAGGTAGGTCAGAAACCTACCGCGGCTGCCACCGCCAGCTAGTACTAGACAACATTCATTTTCTATAATACCCGAAATAATTTATTTAACTATATTAGGTAGACGATTATGTTCATTGAGTTAATGATATTATGGTGAAGCATTTGTAAAGTTGGATTTATTTGATTTTTTTTTTATAGTTCTGTAACTTTCACAATTTTGTATATAATTATAGAAGTTGAGAATAGAGGAACTTGATTACAGCTACCCTAAATTATTTTTAAAAGCACTAGTATGACTAGGATTGTTCTTGGAATACACACTCAACTCATACAACAAATATTGTTTAGCTTTCTTTAGCAAAAATCATTAAATAATGATTACTTAAAGTTTCTAAATTTAGGCAATTATTGAACCCTGAATTAAGAAAAGTGCTAATTTTCAACCAAGAAAACAAACATAAAATTAATTTTAAGTTTTACTTGGCAATCTCTTAGATTTAAGAGTTTACTAATAATTAATTTTGTAATCATAAATATTTATAGCTGCAAGAAGAACTAAAGACAATGCAATACTGCCGATCTATTGAGATCAAGATGCTTCACTTTTAAAACTTCTTACTAGGAATATTTCAATGTGAGTCAAACCTCGGCATTCACTTTAATATAGTACCCAATAATTACCTAATAATCTGCAAATTATTCCTTCCAAGAAGACTTCAATGTAAGGCTTACCGATAAACATTAATTAAAGTGGTTGCTGCACGAAGTTGCAAACTGATGTACGTAATTACTATTCCAAATCGGGAACTCACTCAACTGCATTAAACTTTCTCCCTGTTTTAATACTATGAAGTTTTTAGTAGTATTGCTTATACTACAAGCTATAGGCATATGTATAGCCTTGAGTGATGAACAGTTGACTCGAAGAGCAGTCAGCATATTAAAAAAACCAGTGGAGTACCCATTTAAAATTGTTGATGGCCCCCACAAAAACTGGGTCAAGTATTGGACCGGTCCTGAGTTCAAAAATATGGCTGAATTATTACGATTTGAAATGCTGTGTAAGTATAGTTTACTAGCTAATGGAAGTGTTGTTCTTGAAAATAAAAAATACGATAGGCCATTAGTTTATACGGATGAAATGGCTGATGAATTCTTCGGGAATTTAGATGAACGCAAGTCGATATTTCAGGAACCAATGGACTTATCTAATACTAAAATATCTGACCTTGAACTCCTAGAATACTTTAAAGAGGAAATAAAACAACTGGGGAATTATCATGGACATTAATCCCAAATTTATACATTAATTATTACTCTATTACTAAATGAATGTTTAAGTTTATTATATAATTTCTTCCGTAAATCTAGACCTGGAATTGTTGCTAACGGCACCATCACCAAATATATCACCTCTAGCGATTGGTAAATTATCTGGATCATCGATTTCATAATCAGATGGGTCAAAATCGTCAGATAATTGGTGGTTATGATGCTGGTTGAAATGGTGTTCATCCACTTCATCAACTCCTCCGTATTGTTGATATGCTATTGAATTGTATCTTGAATGTTTATTACTTCCTGAAGCCGTTCCTGTTCCACCAGTATTTCCCATAGAATTAGAAGCTGATGAACGGAACACTGAATCTAGATTATTGTTAGTTATACCTCTGTATTCAAAATCATCATTTGGATTATCGTAATCAGGAACAGGGGAAACATGATCAAACAGAGCGATTGGTTGATGGTTATTTGTAGTTTTGGATCCAAAAATCTTCTTGAATCCATATTTATCGTTATTAACAGACTCGCTGTCAATATCATCATTGAAATCTGGCGATTGGTTCTTCAAAGAGTTTCTTCTTCTCTTCTTCAAAAACAAAAACAATAGTACTAAACTACCTATCAAGATAGTTCCTCCAATGGAACCAACCAATCCTCCAATTAATCTTGCATTTCTTGGTGATACGCCTCCTCCATTATCATTATCAGCCTCTGAAGTAGGAACCATTACCACTGTGGTAATAGTGGTACCATCCAGGCTGAATGTAGTGCTTCTAGATGTTAAACTACCTGTATAGCCTGAACTGAAAGATGTAATGGAAGGTTCTTCACGAGACGAAGTTGTCGTATGACGTTCACTAGAAGTCGAACTAGCATGCTCTCTAGAACTAGTTATAAAGCTGCTGGAAAATTCACTAGAAAACTCGCTTTCAAAGCTAGAACTAGGCTCTTCGCTGCTGGATATTGTAGATGATACATGGCTACTAGAAGGTTCAGTTGATGAACTTTCACTGGAACTAGGAATGTCAGAACTTGATGAGATCGCATCGCTAGAACTGCTACTAAAGCTCGAGCTAAAATTAGAACTAGAACTGCTAGAACTCTCTTCTGAACTTGTTGAACTGCTAGTAATGGAACTACTGCTGGTAATTGAACTGGAACTTGTGCTTGAACTTATACTGGAACTTATACTGGAAATTGAACTCGAACTGGAGGTGCTACTATTAATAGAACTGGTACTGGAACTGGTTTGTAAGGTCGAGCTAGACTCCAGAGTCGTTGGAGTCAACGATGTTGAAGTACTAGATGTCGTATCCTGACTGGTAGTACTAGTATTGGTACTTGGGGTGCTTTGATCCAACGCAGGAGTACTCATAAAGGGAATAATTGACGAGATTTGAGATGAGGCTTTCGTAAAACGAGAATTTGGTCTGCCGAGCTCGTGGATGTTTCAGGGGATTGTGGCGGTGGTGGGGCGAGGCTTACCACGGGGCACACGCGCGGTAATCATCTCCGCCACGATGTAGTTATAATTAGATGTACAATGTGCTATTTCATTGATGATAATCATCCATTACATATCTTATATAATACAACAATGTCATGCTACATTAAGCTGATGCTACACTGATCATAATGCTCATTAAAATTCATGTTACAATTAAGTTAATGGTACATTAAAACGAATGCTACATTAAGCTGCTTGTCATTAAAAAAATAGTATTTTGTTCAAACCAGTACGGCTTGGAACCCTTTACCACTTACTACACCCATCCAATCTCCTTGGGTACCTCTCCAGCATGCATTGTTAACCTCTAGCGTATCGTTGTAAGCCAAAACTGGTGAACTTATCATGAGATTCTGTTCCAAATTGCCATTCTTTTGATTAGATGTAGCCATTTGGTATAAATTATTACAATCCCATACTAACGATTGACAATCATCACCTCCTGTAAGTAAGAAATTTGAGCTGGGATGCCATTTAATTGAATTTATAGCCGAATTACTTAATCCATCGAACGATCCATCAAGAACTGCAACTGGAATCCCAGGCATTCTTGTATCAATGACAATTACTTGGTTGGAATTAACTCCAATTGTAGCCAAATAATGTTGATCAATATTAGACGTATCTAATTTTATTAAAGCTTTGGAGTTATAACTATTAGAACCAGGCGATCCTGTACTTGTATTATTTGGAGGTTCATAAATAATGGTGGAATGTTCTAAGCTTCGTAAGTCAAAGACTCTCATACTTCCGTCATTCCCAACAGATGCAAATAAATGGGTTGAGTCGTTTAAAAACTTAACGTCAAACACTTCTGAGTCATGAGCTATCAATTGAGTCTTAACACTAGCAGTGTCAGACTTATGATCTCCACCAATTGACCGGTTCAAATCCCAAACAGTGCATGTCGTATCAACACTTGATGTAATCATGATACTATTATCAACTTTGTTCCAGTCAAATGATGTCACAGGTGGACAGGTCATGACCAGATCTTTAGAATTGTGCTTACCATTACTGGTGTTATTAGTTAAATAGTGAGTTTCTACCATCTTATAATCGCCATTAGCTTCGAAATTATCATGGTCGACTTTGTATAGCCTTAGAACCTCTGATGATGCTGCAAGCCTTTCGGTAACAGCACCAGATTTATTCATAAATGGATCCCATTGTAAGTTTGTCACGGGATAATCAACCAGAACTTCAGAAACTTTATGGAAATCAAAACCTTCAATTACATCGTTATCAAACGATAATGCTGTTGGAGAAGCATCCATATAATCATCATCATGAGTGGCTTCTTTGCCGTATTTTATTCCATGCAATATATGAAGTTTATTAACAAATCCTTCCTTATATGAAGACAACGCTATGCATTCAGTGTCGAAATCCGTCATAGTAGCCCAATCTGAGTAGTAAAGAGGCATCGACGACATGTAATAGGAATATCGAGACTGTTCATCAAGACTGTTGTCAATATCAGCAGAATTTGTAGGTTTTGAGTCGCTGTTTGATGATTCTAAATAACTTGGAGGCATTAAAGGATGCAGAGACTGCTGTTGTGGATGAGATCTTAGATGTGGTGGAGGCATGGCAACATTACTATAGAATTGGTTTCTAGGATTGCTAGTTAAAGGACTTGCAAACGGGGATCCGTAATTATAATTAGAGCCAGAATTGGAACTTGAAGCTCCTCCTGGCATCGACCCGCCACTTGTACTTGATCCTGACGTGTTCGTACCTGCTGTAGTGTTAGCAAATGAGGAATTCGTCCTGTCTTTGGACCATTCCATCATGTTTCGCTGACAATTGGCAATCCGCGAACGCTCATATATGATCTAGCATACAAACCCTGGTTAGTAGAAGTTATATTAATGAGAGCAAAACGTGTAAGATATTGATGTGGATGTATATTGTAGAGTTTTAAATTTTAGAGTGGTTTAAAAACAGGATTTGAAACAGAGAATTGAGGAGGATTGAAAGAGTTAATGCATAGAATGTAGATCATTGTAAATCAGTGGAATTTACGTAGTTACGGAAGTATGATACTGGGTTTTCAGCTAGTGTATCCGCTGGTTACAGTAGTAGGAGTAGGTAGTGGGTAATTCACATTCTACAGTATTAATTATACGACAATGATCAGATTGAGATTAAAGTTTCATGACAGCTAAATATGCACTTACAGGTGTTAATAAAGTTAATTTGACTCTTCTACAATTTAATTAAGTGTTGATAAACACTGAATTATTTGCACTTAACTGCTTTAACTGACGTAACTAATCTACTAATAATAATTAAAGAGACAAAGGGCCTGAATTCTCTACATTCTATTATACACTAACTAGTTAGCTGCAACTTCTTCCACTGATGGACAAGTACACAACAAATTCATGTCCCCATACATATCATCGACTCTAGAAACCGTTGGCCAGCACTTGGAGGTTTGTAAAAATGGTAATGGATAAGCAGCTTGTTGTCTGGTGTACCCTCTATTATCCCATTCAGTTTGTTCGGTATTAATTATATCATCTAATGAATGAGGGGCATTCTTTAATACATTACCTAAACCTTCTCCTTTAGCATAACTATCGATTTCTTTTCTGATAGATAAAAGTGATTCGATGAATCTGTCTAATTCTTCCAAATTTTCTGATTCTGTTGGTTCAATCATTAATGTTCCAGCAACTGGGAATGACATAGTTGGTGCATGGAATCCGTAATCTTGTAATCTTTTAGCAATATCAATGGCTTCAATACCAACAGCTTTAAATTCTCTTAAATCTAAGATGAATTCATGTGCACAATGCTTTAATCCTTCATTGGTTGATGCTTTTGGATCAACGAAAAGAATCTGGTAATGATGGTTCAATTTTTCAATCATATAGTTAGCATTCAACATGGCAAGTGCTGAAGTATATGGTAAGGATTTGGCTCCTAACATCTTGATGTAAGCATAAGATACTGGTAAAACGGAAGCTGATCCATAAGGAGCAGAGTTGACAGCATAAATTGATTCGTTGGTCGAGTGTGGAGTATTAACGAAATTATGTTTAGGTAAGAATGGTTTTAAATGCTCTTTAACACATACTGGAGCTTGTCCTGGACCACCACCACCGTGACTTAAAGCGAAAGTCTTGTGGATGTTCAAGTGGCAAACATCAGCACCTAAATCTCCAGGAGAAGTCAAACCTACTTGAGCATTCATATTAGCACCATCTAAGTAGACAAGACCTCCGTTTTCATGGACGATATCGATGGCTGATTTGATGCCAGGTTCAAATAATCCATAAGTAGATGGGTAAGTAATCATAATCGAACATAAATTAGCACTATGTTTTTCCGCTTTAGCTTTCAAGTCTTGTAAGTCAATAGAACCATTATTCAAACATTTAACAGGAATGACTTTCAATCCACACATAGCAGCAGAGGCTGGATTAGTACCGTGGGCACTGACTGGAATAAGACAAATGTTTCTAGACTCGTAATCACCTCTAGATTTATGATATTGTCTGATTAATGATAATCCAGTGTATTCACCTTGAGCACCAGAATTAGGCATTAAAGTAGTAGCATCGAAACCAGTGATATCGTTTAAATCCTTTTCGAATTCAGCAATTAATTCTTGATAACCTTGAGCTTGATCAATTGGAGCAAATGGATGGATAGAATTGAATCCTGGGATAGACAATGTTGACATTTCAACGGTAGAATTCAATTTCATAGTACATGAACCTAAAGGAATCATGGAATTGGCTAAGGATAAATCTTTGCTTTGCAATAAATGCATGTAACGCAACATTGAAGTCTCTGAATGATGAGTATTGAATACAGAATTGGTCAAAATCTCGTCAGTTCTTGTAAGCTCGGTTGGGAATTCAGGGAATTCAACAGTATTCAAATCAATAGATTCACCACCAAATACTTTGATTAAAGACAATAATTCTTCTTTGGTGACGGTTTCATCTAAAGTCAAAGAAACAGTCGAGTCATCTACTTTAAATAAGTTGATATCATGCTCATTCAAAGCAGTAGCCAAAACTGCATCAGCATTGACGCCATTCAACTTGATGGTTAAAGTATCGAAGAAGTTATGGTTTAAAATCTCGTGAGTGCCAGTTGATTCAATAGAATTAGCTAAAACTTTAGTGAACCCATAAACTCTAGAAGCAATGTTCTTCAAGCCTTGAGGTCCATGATACACAGCATACATAGCAGCCATATTAGCTAAAAGAGCTTGAGCAGTACAAATATTAGAAGTAGCTTTTTCTCTTTTAATATGTTGTTCTCTTGTTTGTAAAGCTAATCTCAATGCTTGTTTGCCTAATCTATCTTTAGAAACACCAATGATTCTGCCAGGGATCTTTCTCGAGTATTTATCGGTGGTTGCAAAAAAAGCAGCATGAGGACCACCATAGCCAAAAGGAACCCCGAATCTTTGGGAGTTACCTAAGGCGATATCAGCACCAAAATCAGAAGGAGGTTTGATCAATGTCAAAGCTAACAAATCTGTTGCAACAGCAAATAAACCTTTAACATCGTGAACAATCTGAGAAATTTGAGAATAATCATGAATGGATCCATCAGTACCAGGGTATTGGACCAAACAACCACAGATTTCGTCACTAATGGACTTCAATTGCTCAATTCCTTCAGAATTGGATAAGTCAAGTTGAACAATTTCAACATCAATATTACCAGCTCTGGAGTAAAGAACTTGAATGGTTTGTGGGTGCAAATTCTTATCAATGACATATTTCAGTTTCTTACCTCTTAAGTTATGGAAAGACATAGCCATAGCTTCAGCAGCTGCAGTACCTTCATCTAACAATGAAGCGTTGGCAATAGGTAAACCAGTCAAAGAACTTACCATAGTCTGATAGTTCAATAAACTTTCTAATCTCCCTTGACTGATTTCAGGCTGATATGGAGTGTATGAAGTATACCATTCGGGAGATTCTAATAAGTTTCTTTGGATTACAGGAGGAACTTTCGTACCAGCATACCCTTTACCAATAAATGATTTAACAATTTTATTCTTATTAGCTAAGGCATGTAAATGCTCTAACATTTCCAGTTCACTGTATCCGTTTTCAGGAGATACTTTCAACTTTCTTCTGAACAAAACGTGCTCTGGAATAGCTTTATTCAAGAACTCATCGATATCTTTATAACCTAAATCATGCAACATCTTATGAACGTCATCGGGACTTGGTCCCATGTGACGTCTTGTAAAAGTATCAAGACTATCGAATTTGATAGTTTTATGATCAGGATCATATATTTGGAAGTAATTAGACGACGAGGTATCAGCAGTTGAAACTAATCTTGTGAAAGTTGTTCTAGATAACTTCAGCCTAATCACGTTAGGAGCAAACCGTGTCAAAATTCTTGATCTTATCATCTTGAAGTTTAAACCGAGCCAATAATCAATCCAATACAGTTAATAACTTACAAAGCAAGATATGAAAGTTAGATATGAATAATAACAATGAAAATGTTTGGAAGTAAAAAGAAAAAGTGATTTGGGATTTAAATATAATCCGAGTCAAACGAGTCAAACGAGTCAGGCCGAGTCACACTGGCTCGTGTGAAGGGAATTAACTTTCCGTTTACAGAACATAATCTATCCAGTACTGGAAATGGGTATAGTTAGTATAGAGTATAGAATATAATATTGGTCATAGAAAGAACATAGAGAGAGTATAGATTGGTAGTATAAATATCACAGTCATCTTCACTGATAAGCAGATAAGACTCTGAAACGCGACACTCTTACGACAAAGTCACGGATTAGCTATAGCTGGCGATAGCTGGCGTCAGCTACAGTGTCAGCTACAGTGTCAGCTACAGTGTCAGCTACAGTGTCAGCTACCGTAATCGCTGTCTGACTCTTCGGCGTGTCTGATAGCTATTTTTTAATTTACCTCGATTCCAAGTTAAATTATGAATATTAATTGTAGAGCAAGACAAGGAATGGAAGAGAAGAAAAATTACATCCTACGGATGTAATTAAGACAATAGAAAATATGTAATAAACTCTCAATCGCTATACACTTATTTCTTAGCAGCTTTTTGAGCAGCTTTGGTAACTTTACCAGCTTTGTCGGATTTTTCAACA